>JASDQU010107759.1:91785-117546 GCA_032191745.1 Picea mariana
TATGATTGCTTGGCTTTTCATTTTCATTTCGAACATAACTCAGAGTAGCATGCATTTTTCTTTGTTAGACAGTAGTTGCCTTGCGTGCTTAGAATAGATAGGTTACAGTTAGAATAGACGGAGCTCCTGGTACCAGTTAGTAGCATAGTACTCTGTTTTACTGTAGATAGCATTATATTTGTTTTGGATGCTCAGAATGGATGCAGTTTCGACAGTACCCTGTGTGTTATGGCTTAAACGAAAATGCTGATAGAAAATGGTTGAACATAGAGGTAGATTGATTTTGTAGAACTGTGCTTTTGAATAGAAATAGCAATATTAGCATCGGAGCATAAGACTGTTTCTTTTTCTTTCTTTTCTGTTGATGATTTAGATAGGAAATGCTCAGTTTTAAGTTAGTCATTAAAATTCAAGTTCTTAGAATAGGTGTGTGTTTTATTCTTAGGATAGCATTCAAATAAAGACTAGATGCTTGCCTGCACATACTGTGTATCAGCTCGAAGTTTACCAACCCTTGTTTGACAATTTAGTGATTCAGGACACTTAAAAGCTTCAATTTAGCAGCCTGACAGGCTTCTCAAGATAGGCATAAAATCTATGCAGATAAGGGAAGAACTCATGGGGAATTTAAAGTTGGGGACCATGTATTCCTGAAGTTGGGAAATTGTCCAAAGTTGGGAGATCACTATTGTGGGTTGTTTGAAATCCTAGAGAGGATTGCTCCAGTAGCTTATATGGTTACATTACCTGCATCTATGTCTGTTCATAATGTATTCCATGTATCATTGCTCAACAAATATATACCTGATGCTAATCATGTTATTGATTGGAATGTGATTTAGGTGGAGAAAGAAGGTGCTTTCCAAGTGCATCCGGTACGCATTATGGACCGAAAAATAAAAAATCTCTGGAATCAAGCCATAGGGCTTGTAAAGGTCCAAAAGACCTAGTACATTTTTAAAGACGCTACTTGGGAGAATGAGGATGCAATGCAAGCAGAATACCCACATCTTTTTGAGGATTTCTGAAAATTTTATTGTATATGTGAACATAATGCACTAAGGACAATGCATAAATAAGGGGAGGGGATTGTAATACCCCAAGAATGAACCCAATTGTAAATGTAAAATGAAAATGTACTTAAGCTAGTGAGTTGTTCAATATAATTTTTGTATGCACCTTTCATGGCATAATGCATGCATGTACTGCGCAATAAAACGATGATGTGTGCACATTCCAGGATACCGCACACAACAACTTAAGTGCGCACGATTTTGAGGATAAGGAATCCTTTGTGTATATGTTGTGTTTTATAGGCTGGTGAGACATTTTTTTGATGATTAGTCCGTGAGTTTATATGTTAAAGGCCAGCAACCATATTTTTGTATGTGTCTTATCATTAATATAAAATACATCGTTGCGCGTAGACCAACCACGATAAAAGAGTATGGGGGACTAAACTCCACTAGTTGGGGAAGGTGGGGGGGCTAAAAGTTAAGAAAAAGGGCTAAGATAGGGAGCTTAAGCCAAAAATGAATATTATATTAATATTCCGTAAAGTATAAAGTATGGATAATTATTTTATCGTAAGTTCTAAGGATGGGGACAAGTGGGCCAAAGTAGCTCCCAACATGACAAGTGTCAAGTTGGGAACATGCATACATATAGTTTGGAATTAGTTCATTTTGGGATTCCTTCCATAATTTAGTCATCCATTCAATCATTCCATGATGATTCACTTACGCAGGAAGTTGTCCTTTGTACCTTTCTATCACTATACCTGAACCTGTATCTGTACCCATACCTGTTTTTGTAGCTGGTTAGCTTGGGAGCTGGACTGAAGAAACAGGTTTTCAGTCACATGGGATATTGAAGAGGCAGGTTGTCAGGCTCATGAGAAATCTCTCGAGGTGAGAATATTGATGGGAATTGATTTCCCGAAGGTGCTAAAATACAACTACAGGGCTCTGAGACTTCCTGTCTGGCCTGTTGTTGAAGCTCAAAAAGGAAGTGGGGTAGTCGAAGGACTGTTGAGCAGAGAAGGGGCACACTTCCTGGGGTGTGATAGACATGTGGGGAATGAGAGACTATGGGTTGTTAGTTTGAGTTGGCACCTTTGAAAGAGTATTTTCCATTGTCTATGACACATCATCCTGGTTAGGAATCCCTTTACCCAGGTGGAGTTTAGTCCAAGCTCAGGGGTGACCCACTGTTGAGAGTGATGAGCATTGTGGTTTAAGGATGGAAGGTTCGTGGAAGGTCTACACGTAGTTGGTGATATTATTACCAAGATAAGTGTCAATTGTGTGATAAATTACATGCTGCATTATTATTTACGTGTTTATTTCTATGGGTTTATCCTATGTGTGGTTTGTAACTGTCTTTATATTTATGGGTATTTCTTGTATATGTTGCATGTATATGTTTACTATTATTTCAGTATGAATCCATGCATTTACATAATGTATTTTTCTATTGACGTTTTATATATAAATTTTTGCAAGAGTTCTATGTGTATATGTTTTAATTGCATGTAGTTCGAAAAATTTATGTGGAATGCTCAGTTGGATGTGATGGATATGTTACAATATGTTGAGCAGAGAATGAAAGTGTTTTCTAGAGTAGCATGGCCCGACATGGGTGGTCGGGGATGTTACAAAAAATAAGCATATTAAACTTATGATTTTGTTAAGGAGATCCAAACCTTTGTTTATGTGAATAAGTTGAGATTCATGATCAAGGGATGAAGAAATAATCTTGGAGGATTGCAACAACATTCAATGGTTTTATCCTTTTCATGATTTCATTAATAAAAGAACTTGGCCTATTTCTCTTATAATTTCTTGTTCATTTTTTTTTTTTTTTCTGATCACTTTGTGTAAGTTATCAACTCTTAGGTTTGCTATTACTCAATCATATATAGTAGTAGCAGAAGGTTTCTTTGTTCTTGCAAGTTTGACTTCGTGTGGGAGTTGTTTGGATTGGAGCTCAACCATTGGAGAAGCAAGGACAAATGTTAGAAATAAGGAACATACACCTCCTCTCCTTCTCTCTCAACCCTCCCACAAGGAAATAGAATAGTTAGTTAGGAGGATGTTAATGTCCATTTGTTAGAGTCTATATCACTTGTAGGAAACCCAAGTGAGGGGAACTCAATCTGTCCACATGGGGAGAATTCTCACCATGGTAAATTGGTGACTCCACTGGGGAAAACCATCTAGTTCTTCTTAGGTTTATAGCTATTATCCCTTTGAATTTTTTATACTTTGATTCTTTTATTTTGGCACTCCCCTAATCATCAAACCCTAACCTTTTCTGAGAATATTTTCCAAATTTGAGCCTTCACGATCTTTGCAAAGAATCCATTACCCCTTGGACATGCCCTGTTTAACTTCCCAAAAGTTTCCTAGACACTTTTTGCTAGTACATTAGGGAGTGTCCATCACCCCTTAAATTCCTTATCTACCATTCTGGAGGAGCGTCATCGTGTAGCAACCTAGGTTTTGAGCCCTGGTTTTTTCTTTTTCTTTGATTTTGCTCAGTTTTTCCTTGTGAATGTTTGAGATTCTTTCTTGAATCTCTATGATCAGTTCTGGATGGTTGGATGAGTTTGATCATCTTTTTTACCAAGGGATTTTGGTTTCTTTATTTTTTATCCTCTTTTCATCTTCTATGTGTGCTTGAGATTGCCTAGTCTTTTAGCCCGCAGACTCATAGTTTGTCTCTAACTGTTTCTGATTGATAATACGAAATTCATCACTCATCCTCATTCCTCCTTTGAGTTTGCAAGGTTGATTAGCTTTGAGCCTTTTTTTCCGTATTGAAACATCTCTCTTTTCTGAATTATTAGGACTCTCTCTCATTTACCACAACCCTGTTTCTTATTGCTCATATTTTGAGGATTTTCATGATAGTTTGTATTCGTTCTCCTTTGCATCTTTGGGTTCTTGATTAAAGAGGTTATCTCACACTTGTTATATTTCAGTTCTCATCCTTTTGAGTGCACCTTGTTTGGTTCATTTTTTCCTCTTATTTCTCCGTGTCAAACATAGATCTCTTTCATTTATCTTGAAAGTTAAGATGCGAAAATGTTTGCATATCTCCTTGCATACATTATCAAACAAAGAATTGTTTTTGCATTCTTTAGGAACATTTTTTTATTTCTGTTTAGAAAAAGGGCTAGTTTTTCATGTGGATTTCGAATTTTGGAAACATTTTCTTGGAATTTTAGCATCCTCTTGATCCTAAAAATTGAAAGCTACATAGTTTTGAGTTCTTTCTTGTGTTAAGAAGAATATAAGTCTTCTCCTTCCCATACATAGAATTCATTGAAAATAAAAAAATTCATATCATTCCTTTTCATTCTATTGGAGTAGAGTCTCTCACACATCATTAGTTTCATCTCCGTGAACCCTTTGAGTAAAATCCATTAAAATAAACCACACACTAATAAAATAAACTAGAACATTTTTTGGTTTTAGCACACCAATAATAGCACGAGATTAGGGTCTTTGGAATAGGTAAACTGAGTAAATCATCCAATACTAATACACATACTGTAGAACACTAGTGATTGTACAAATCCAACTTTCGTATAAGCATTGTCGGGAACCCCCTCTCACATAGGGGCTAAACACGAGGTCATGTACGAAAGAGAAGCCAAGATTACCCCTCCAAATATTGACCAATAGTAGTGAACATAGTGTATATTGGGGGTTTTCTTGAGAAACCACTAGTTTCATTTAGTCTCGACACTTTGTGAATCCTGAATCCATTCGGGGTCCTCAAAAGTATTACCGGTCCACTTGTCTTCAGTTTTCTTGAAGATATTAGGAATTTTATATATTCACCATACATTCGGTTCCGGATCTCAACTGTAACCACCTAGAGTTTGACTGAGAGTTGGTAGCCTTACTGACCTTTCCTAGGTATCTACAGAGGTGATTGTGGTTGTATTACCATGGTACCTAGGGTATATGTCGTATCACACTCTCAATACCCTTGGAGGTTGATCACATGAAAGCGATGGTTTCTTGCACCGAGAAGGGATATTACATGGAGGTCGGGGTTACTGCTTCTCATTTCTTCCTTGACGACTTGATATCCCATCTTTAGAAGATCCTTGAGCCTACTATTACTTGGTTGATTGATTCTAGCTTTATTAGTAGTGTGTTTCTTTGACTTTTGTAGTTGGCATTAGGATCAGAGATTTCACAGTATACAAGGAATGGAACCTGACATTCCATAACCTCAAAAAAATGTTTCTTCCAAAGGAATGATCGTAGATCAAACTTCTAAGACTGGGAGAATAGCTATTGGAAGTGACCATCACGTAGAAGAACCAGTTACAACCTTCATAGAAAGCATTGCATCTTACACAAATTCTCTTTTTACTCATCCACTTGGCCCACCACTCACTGATCCACCATCCATGAGATATATTTATTCTTTCTCTTCTTATATATTACCTCCCAGTTCAACCACTATACCATCTTTTGGTGTGAACCCGTCAGCTTTTGGTTTTCCTGAAGGACTTGGGAATTTACCTTTTTCCACAAATTTTGTACTTAATACTGTTGGTTCTTCTTTTTATCGAAAACATCAGTGACCCATGTAACCCTGACTCAAATACCTACACATACATCTTCCTTTGCACATGGGTCAGGTAATACTCCTTCTTCACTATTTCCACACATGTACACACCAATTGCTTTATCTGGTCATTTCATTAGCCAGATGGCCAACAATCAAGTCATTCACACAATCAAGGATCTACAAGAAACTCAACCTCCATCTCAACCATTGTAGATTAGTACATCCTACATTAGAGGTCAATCTTAAATGGGAGGCCAATGAAAACTTTTTACTGGGCGAAAACCTTCATGGTTGCTACATCAACCCGCATGGGGGAAAGTTGCTCCTACTAGTCATTCTATCCCTAATACCATTGGCATGTATTCTGGACATTTGTTTCTAGGATTTGCTAACCCTTTGTGTGGTCAACCCAATCAAGTGGGAATTATTCCACAAGGAAATTTCCCTTTCAATCCATAAATTGCATGATTCCAATGCAAGAATCCCTTCAACCACCATACATCGGGGGAACATTAGGTCAATATCATTACATAGGAGTGTTGGGCTCTAAATATGTCCTAAAAATAACCTTAGTCTGACATTAATTTGATCAACCGAGGATTTGTCTTTTCTCTCAAGATTGTCAGCAAAATCTATGCAGATAAGTTGTAGAGGTTTAAATTGTGTAGATAGTTCAGTTACAATAAATCTAGGTCTACCTAAATTACTATAGTAATCAAGTTATTCACACATTAACTACAAACTCTGAAAACAATAACTCAATCAACGGAAAATATATTCTGAACAATAACACATCATGAAACAAAACATCGATTAATTACTGAACTCATTCATCTATCCAAGAAACAACAATTTAATCTACAAAAACTTTAATGAATCAATCTCTCAAAGAACAATGATTAATTGACCTATTTGAAAGGAACAACGATCCACTGAGATTTAAGAAGGAACATCAAATGCAAAGTTAATGAAAGGAACAACAAATATGAATTTAATGAAAGGAAAAACAAATGCAAACTTAATGAAAAGAATCCACAAGAGATAAATTGACAACAATCAGTAATGGAACAACAATTGATAAATTCCAAATAGAACATCTACTCTCTATGAATGGAATAACACAAGCAATTCATAATAGAAACAACACATTAATGAATCTATTCTAATTGTTGAAGGAAATATAAAATCACATAATTATAATAGAATCGATAAAATTACAGATAAGATAGTAGCTCCTGTCGACTGGACCCATGGTCTTTAGAAGATACTGTTCTGAAAAACTCAGTATGTGGAAATGGTCAAAACGCTTGAAACTTCCATTACTTCCATAATTGATAAGTCATTTACAACTAAGTCATTGTACATAGTATCAACAATTAGGAGATCTGAATTTTGGTATATCTCTCTATTGTTGAATCTTCTTTATATATTGCAATAAGACAAGTAAATTAAGCTTTACCAAGGATCGAGAGACCCTCATGACTTCTTTTACTATTTATGAATATTGCAAGATAAAAAAAAATCTTCCTTTGAACTGTTTTGTGCCTGATTTCTTTAATCTTCAATGGTCTGTGCATCTTCATGATCTTCTTGATTTTCCTCAATTAACAACAATTGTCCATTTCTACATAAAATCAAAGCAATTCAAACCAAAGTTTAAAAAATATCTAATATCATTTAATATTATTTTCAAAAGCTTTTTAATCATATTCTTTCCTAATTATTTCAAACTAATATAAAAGTCAGCAAATAATATATCATAAACCAAAGTAACAAGGATAATATTTATACATTTTTCTTACCCCAACATACCCCCCCTCTTACCTTTTTGCATGTCCTCATGCAACAAGAGAGTTCATATGCAAGGGAATGAGACTGTAGGGTGGAGAGGTCTCTTCTCTAGACCTCTGGAACCCATGCTTACCTTTAAGTTATTCAAAATCTACTTCTTCCTTTTTCTTCCAAAGTCCATAAACACTCGAATAAACCTCTAGAGGATACCAAATAATGGAGGGACTATACCTACATCCAATCTAGGAAGGCCCTGCTTACATGATCATATTCACATACCTTTCTAATCTAAGAACAATTGCTTGAAAATTCCTAAAACCAAATGGTTCCCTGTTCTTGATTTCATTTGAAGAGACACTCCATATTAATTTGGCAACACAAAGGGATTCTTCTCTAATTTCTCCAAAGTATTGCAACCATGAATGTACAACATGTCTATGGATGGGAGCTAAAGATTCCTCAACCTTATCCCTCTTCATAAATGCTCTATGTTGCATAATGGTGTCAAAGGGTTTAGAAGGTTCTCCTTTGACCCATAGGTCTAGCCCATTTTATCTTTTCATAAAGACCTTATGTGGCTTGTCCCATCTATGTTGGTTTTTGGAAAAAAAAAAAAAAATGAAATTGGATATTCCCGGTGAATAGATTGGGGTTCTCATCTTTTTTTTCTTATAGAATGAAATTATGAATATATAATTCACACAAAAATTATTTTATTACATCATCTTGTTCTTTAAAACATGAAACAAAGTCAACGACAATGACAAACTCAGAAGGTGTTTCTGCCCTAATGGATTTCACTTTTAATAACATAGATCATTCCAATAAAAATAGGGCATAATTATTAGCAGGGGCCCTGCAAGTTAATATATCAGAATAAATAGAGAAAATACTTTGGATTTTCTCCAAAGCTCCATCAAGCCGAACATGCACCTTCTTTACCTTTTATTTTTCTCTGTTGAGATCAAAAAAGGTTTCATTTTCAATTGCTAACATTGCTCAAAGTTGTCTAACAACTTTTTCATTCTTTGTTATTGTCACCATTTTATTTCAGCATTGGGTTAGGGTTTGTTAGGATTGTTCCAATTATGCTTCCAATATTCTGATAGTGGCATCCTGTTCAGAGGAATGAAGCACCTCTTCAGTCTGAACAATGTTTTCTAATGTTACTAGAGCATCTATCTAAGTTTATGTTTCAACTGATTCCAAGGAAGCATGAAAATATGTTTGTGTTTCAATAGAGTGAGTATGCATTTCCCTTCTAGGAAGTGGATTTATTCCCTCTAGTCTAACCCTCCTATATTTCTTCTTCTTATAGGATTTGTCAGACTGTTCCAACTGCTTCTTAAGTTTTCTAATTTTTTTCTTCAATCTGCCAACTTTTTGTTTTAATACCTTTATTTTCTCGACCTTCCTCCTCAATTCCTTATTTTCATGTTCCAGTTTTCTGATTAAGTTATTTCCTTTTTTCTGCTATTTCTTTATGTCCAAGTGGAATTTCAAGGTCTTCCCCATCTCGATCAATTGTAAATTCATTCCTTGTATCCTATGGATGCTCTTGTTTCTCTAAAGGACTGCTCTCTTTAAACTGAGGCTATGTCTATTATGCTACATCATGATATTCCCTCGTAGGAGAGAATGGCATCTCCATATCACGGAGATCAAATATAGAGTTTGAAGGAGGAGAGGTTGGAGCTTGGGGTTCTTCTGGACCGTCTGTATATTCAGTAATTGACATTCCAAAATTTCTTGACACTTGGACCGTCTCCTCTTCATATCTTCCGAAGAAATCATCCTGCTACCCTACATGGTTTTCATGTGATTGTTCTTCTGTTTGCACAGTATCCCGAGTGCTTTCAGGTTGTATTGTCTCTCTACCCTTTATTATTTTAACAGAGGGGTTTTTAGGAACATAATTTGTTCTTTGTCTTTTCCTTTTTGATGTTTCTGCTTGCATACTCTGAGTTTCTACCAACTGAATAAGTTCTATCTCCCTCTAGGTGATAATTAGAAGTGATGTCATTCAAAATTAGTTAGTGAAGTTCATACCCAAAGGAGTAGCTAAATGTATAAGGAGTAGTCATAAAAAAAAACATGTGTTATTAGTGGAAACAAAAAATCGTTGCTTTCAAGGTAAAGGAACAACAACAAGAACAATCACAAAGGGAAAAATAGTTGTTTCTTTTGAATGAACGTCATTACCCATAAAGGGCACACCAATAAAAACAAAGGGAATGGAAACTGTTATATTCGAATGAATGACACTACCTGCAAAGGGAACAACAATCGCAACAAAGGGAACATCGATTGTTACGTTTGAATGAACGACACTACCTGCAAAGGGAACAACAATTGCAACAAAGGGAATGACAGTTGTTACGTTCGAATGAACGACACTTCCCATAAAGGGAACAACAATCGAAACAAAGGGAACGACATATGTTACGTTCAAATGAACGACACTGTCAGCAAAGGGAACAACAATCACAAAAAAAGGAACGACAATTGTTACGTTCAAGGAAGATAACGATGATGTTCAAATTGAACCATCTAATTAAGTAATTGGATACCTCTCATATACAATTTTTTTTGTTTTAGCGAATATAGGATTGATTAGTCATCAACTAAATTCATTTAATTTTACAGGTAGGTTTAATCAATGATCAGGGGAATACAATATATTGGATGGTTTATGGCATCATGCATTAATTTTTATTTACTATAGTCATAGTCATACATATTTTGAGTGCAGTCATTTGACTTTTGCTGCGAAACATGAAATATTCATCTCCTGTATAAAAAAAGGATTTATATTCGATGGATTTTTCAAAGTGAAACAAGAACAATTTGGGGTTTGAATAAGGAACAGAAAAGAGTGCTAATTATATTTCATTACAGTCATATTTTACATTTGTTTTAGTCTTTGTTATCCAAAACTCTTTATAGTGACTTCCCTAGAAAAAAAACTTTAAAAACTCAATCAAATCTTCAAAGATAAATATATACAATATGAACAGTGCTAGAAAAAACAACAATTTCATGGAGTTGAAGCTATTAGGATACCTTCCCAGCTAACTAAAATCTGAAAAGTAGGATCATTACTTACTTCTTGGAAAAAATGTTATTTTGAAAGAGGGTGATGGTAGAGTCGTAGTCGATGTCCATTTACCAAAAAGGAGAACCAGACCCGTCGATGGTAGCTAAAGTGGCAGTGCCATTATCATGGTCTTCCTTTATTTCATACAGTCCCTGCCACCTTGTCTACAACTTCCCAGGAAAATCCTGAAATATGGAATCATAAAGAAGTGCTCAGTCACCTTTCTGGAATGATTTCTTCTTTATATGGTTGCCGTGTCACCTAGCTCTTTGTTGTTGAATAACAACTGTGCGTTGAAGGGAAAATAAGCATGATTCATCTAATTCATTGAGATGTTGTAAGCATTGTGTCTGTGATTCCGTAAGATCCAGTCCAATTTCTTGGGCCATTTTTAGAGTCTTGATCTCAAATTCAATTGGAAAGATAGGATCTTTTCCAAAGACTAGGTGATAAGGAGACTAGCCAGTAGTGTTACTCCATGTTGTGTGATAGGTCCATAAGGCATTTGGAAGCTCGGTTGCCCAATTTTGACGGTTTGTTGAGACTGCATTTTTCAAGATTTCCTCCAAGAATTTATTTTTACTTTCCACTTGCCAATTTTCCTGGGGGTGGTATGGGGAGGTAACCCTATCTTTAATGTGATAATTGCACAGAGTGGCTGATATTTTATGTGTTGTAAATTGTGACCCTTCGTCCATGATTACTTCCCTAGGTAATCCATAGCGTACAAATAGTTCAACGAGAAATTTAATAACTGCTTCCTCGGTTGCATTTGGCAAGGCTATTGTTTCTACCCACTTGGTCATACAGTCTATTGCAACTAGTATATAAGATTTTTGTTTTGATTTTGGGTTAAAGGGACCAAAAAAATTTAGTGCCCATCTATCGAAAGGTTCCACCACCATTTGTGATTGTAGGGAAATTTCATCAACTTGGCCTGGTTGGCCCATCCTCTGAAAGATATCACAGGCCTGGTCATAATTATCTACATTTTTAAATATCGAGGGCCAATAATAACCCATATGTAAAACCTTATGCCCAATTCTATGGTCTATAGAGTGTCTTCCAAAGGGATCATCGTGACACGTCTTCAAGACATCATGAATTTCATCCTCTTTAATACATCTCTAGATCTGAAGATCAACCCTGTGTGGAAAAGATATCCACCAATCCAGGTGAACTGTGAACTACACTGAACAATTAATTTCCTTTCTCTTGATGACAGGTGCGCTGGTAATTTCCTAACTGCTAGATAATTCACGACATCAACGTACCAAGGTGTCTTAATAGTCACAGTGAACAAATGTTCATCTAGAAATTGGTCTTCGACTGTCAAATAGTTATTTGTCTTGGGTATACGAGACAAATAGTATGAAACAAGATTTTCTCTTCCCAGGCGATCCTTAATGGTGATGTTGAATTCCTGCAACAACAACAACCACAGAGTAACCCGTCCATTATTAATTGGTTTGTTGGCTAAATATCTAATGGCAGAGTGATCAATATACAAAAACATTGGATAGCCTATTATGTAGTGTCAAAATTTATTAATAGCATGTATAACAGGTAAAAATCGTTTTTCTGTTACTGTGTAATTTAATTTGGCACGGGTAATATTTTTCCTACTAAAATGAATAACATAAGGTTTCTTGTCTTCTTCCTGTCCAAGGGAGATGCCTCTAATGACATCCAATGCGTCTGAAGAGATTTGAAATGGTAAATTCCAGTTTGGTCCTCTCAGCACTGGTGCTATTGAAATTAGCTTTTTAAGTTCTGCAAATGCAACATCACACTTATCAGACCACTGAAATTCCACATTACCAGTTAAATCATGTAAACGTGCATCTATTCTTGAAATTTTTTCTATTAATCTGTGATAATATCTTGCACAACCAAGGAAACTACGTACCTCGGCCTGTGTACGAGGTGTAGGCAATTTAAGGATTACCTCTATCTTTGTTGGGTCTACCTTGATTCCATCTGCAGAAACATAGTGTCCTAGTACCACACCTTCAGTCATCATCATATTAGATTTCCCATGACTCAAACATAGCCTAGTAGCAATGCATCGTTCCAGTACCTTCTCGAGATTGCTTAAAGCTTGATCAAAATCAATGCCATAAGGGGTAAAATCTCCCATGTAAACTTTGATTCCTTCATTAATTAAATAAGTAAATATTCTTAAAATAGCTCTCTGGAATGTAGTTGGAGCATTATGTAACCCAAAGGGAAATAATCGTTATGCGAAGGTACCCCAAGGACATGTAAATGTGGTTTAATCCTGGTATTCCAGAGCAATCTTAATATGATTATAACTGCTAAAGCCATCTAGGAAAGAGAAAAATTGCTTCTCTGCTAAAGTATCAATGACCTGATCTATAAAAAGAAAGGGAAAATGGTCCTTCTGGGTAGCTTTATTGAGTTCTTTGTAGTCTACACATATTCTCCACTTACCATTCTTTTTAGGGATGATTACCAATGGGGAGACCCATTGGCTATCTGAAATAGGATATATGAAATCTACATCCAACAGTTTTTGTAATTCTTCTTTGAAAATGTCCTTGAGATGAGGGTTTAATATTCGTTGGGGATATTAGATGGGTCAAGTATATTTTTCGATATATATATGATGTGTACATAGTTGGGGGTCAATGCCCTTCATGTCGGAATACTCCCAAGCAAAATCCAGATTTTATTTAGAAAGGATCTGGATTAATTTTTGTTGTTGTTGGTCATTCAAATTGGCGTTAATATTCATAAATATTCCTGGTGTGATTTCAACTGCAATGTTGTTATGGAAAATAATAGTGGGAATATTTTTCTCCATCAATTCTTCCAAAGGATCTCCCTGCGCTTCATTATATAAAATGGTTTTTAGCATTTGACATGTTGGGTTACCTATAACATATGGGATGTTAATGAAGTTGTTGATCACATCATATTCTAGTTGGTTTTTGAGCCCAAGAGCTTATTCTAGTGTGAGAGGAGGGCGTATGCTTTCTTCTAGATATCTAGGTGGTTGCAACTGCTAGTGTATGATAAAAAAACTTGGTTTAGCTAGAAAATACAAGATAAGGTTCTTTATAACACTTCCTCTAGAAATGATCATGTTGCATCTGTTACATCCTATGTATGCATATGTTTTTTCTAGCCACGGTTGCCCTAATATTAATAGGTGTCCATCTAGTCTACTTCTTGGGTTAATAACTAGGAAATCAGTTGGGTACTCCCAAGAGTCGACCAAAACTGCTATGTCTTGTAATGTGCCTATTGGTTTAACCACCAATCTATCATCCAATTCTAACAGAGTAGAATTAGGTTCATAGGAGGTGATACCCAAGACGTTACAGGTCTCAATGGTCAGAATATTGATGGTTGCTCCCAAATCCACCAATGTATTTGGGAAAAATAAACCCTGTATATCAACCGTTACCATGGGCTTTCTTGGGTCTACATATTTAACTAGATCCTATTTGCCTAGAATAAGATTAGATAAAGTTCCTACCACATGAACAATTGATGGATTCTTAGTTTTCCTTACGGGCTTCTTCCCACACAATTCTTTAAATGTTTTCGCATAAATAGGAATATCTTGTAAAGCCTGTAGGAGTGGAATTTTAACACATAGATTTTTTAGTTCCCTGATGATATCAAAGTTGGGATATACAACTGTTTTTTCTATCATTAGCCTTTCGGGAAACGGGGGAGGAGAAATTACGTCTTTATTAGGATTTTGTTGCTCGACTATCTTTTCCCCTTGTTCTGCTTCTTATGTTATAACCAGAGTCAATGGTTTTATTGTTGGTTTTATATCATTCTCATTCTCCCGTTCTTGATGACTGCTACTTTCCTCAGGAGAAATTACATGCCCTGACCTTAATAGAAGTTTGTTGCACCCTACAGAGTTCATTTCACCTTCTAAATTCTCGACAATTTGCACGATATGGACTGGTCTATTATTAGGATTCAAGTTGGGTTGAGCTGGTAGTTGAGGGCGCATTTGAGGTTGGGGATTTTGGGGAAATTGAAGTGGATATTTTAAAGTTGGATGAGCTTGAGGAACCATTCCCATAGGTTGATTGGTCAGTCCCATGGGGCACTGCCAATTTTGAGTCCAATTGGAGGCTTGGGCAGCTGTGCTAGTCCACTTTGAAGGACAGGGGATATTATTTGAATTCTGCCAAAATGGGATAGAGTATTACAAGTTAGGCCAAGTAGGAGTGGGAATCGGCTGATTTGAACAGGGTTTCGTAGGATATTGTTGGGACTTCTAGTTGGTGTTAAGAAATGGTTGGATCTGCCATGTATTTCTAGGATTATGGTGTTGATTATATTGTCCAGGAAATAAAGAAGAAGGATGTTGTAGCGTACCTGGGGGATGAGCCTTCCATTGGAGATGCTGAGCCATCAGATATATCGGTTTTGTTTCTTCTTCTTATTGTTTAAAGATGAATTTTAGTTTTGGAAGTGATGGGAATTGCTCTGTCGCATGGTCTTTTGCACAGATATCACAGGCTCGAACCATGTCTAGGGGACACTCCCTTGGACTATGTTTCTTCTTGCACTGTGGAAAAAATACAACCAACGAATTTTCCTCTTCTGCTTGTCTCTGTTGAGCCTGCAGAACATCCAATTGCGTAGTTAAAGTACCCAAAATGTCAGTTTTAAAATTTTCCAAAAGATTACCAATTTACGCTTGGGTGACACTCCCACTAGTAATGTTGCTACTTCTAGTGATGGGGCCTCGTATTCTTAATCTGGTTCATGTACTACGGTGTGAATAACTGATACACAATTGGACAATTTCATCATATGTTTCTTGATAAAAATCGCCTTTTCCCATCAAATTTAATGTATCTACCCATTCATCCTTCATACGTTTTATTAGAGTGGCTTGAAGTACCTCACCTGATAGTGTACCGTAAGGTCATCTCTGCAGGTTATATTGAAATCTTTCAACATATTCTTCTAGTGTTTCATTTTCTTTTGCAACCATTTTAAATATTTCATCCTTTAAATCCCTGGCTCGATGGTAGTCTTGATATTTCGTAAGGAAGGCTTGTTTCATTTCATCCAATGAATTTATAGTTCCTCCCCCTAGTCCCATAAACCATCGTAAAGTTTCTCTTTTCAAAGTGGAAGGAAATAGGTTTAGTTTCTGGGGTTCAGAGTTATAGTCATAGCCTCTACACAAAACATAAAATTCAATTAAGAGCATGCCAGGGTCCTCTGAGATCAATCCATTGAAGGTTGGAATATTATGTAGTGGAATGGATTTCATTGGGGCATTAGAAACTGGATCAACTATAGAATATTCCAAAGTGGTAGTCTAGGTCTGGGGTTGCGGCTGATTTTGTTGCGCCATTTGGTCAAAAATGTGCCAATAACGCTTAGGAGATTTCTTGGTCTGGGTGTTCTACTCGGGGTGGATGCTTACTTGGTCCCTTAGGAGGTTTGGTCTTGCTACCTATGTCTATGATTTCAGGTGTTCCTTCTCCTTCCAGAATCACAACATATCCAAGTTCATGTGGTTGTGGGTTTTCTTCAACAATTCCACTAGTCTCCCCTTCTCCTTCTCTCAAATTACAGGAATTTACCTCGCCTAAAGGACTGAAAAGTAGAGTGTGTGTATTTTGTAAAATCCATTCAGTTCCTTCAGTTCCTCTATGAACCTAAGCGTGAGTTGCATTTGGTGACTTTGTTGCTTGAGGGACTTAGGTAGAACCTTTTCGAGGTCCAACCAAGGCTTGAGATTCAACCTTTCAGATAATTTCATCTATAAAAGTGCTCCTTCCAGGGGCCACCGATCCCTAGGATTTTGTAGTTTTTGGTAAGGGTTTTTGTTTTTTAGGTTCTTTATTCTTAGTCATACACACTAACACAACTTCTATGCACCTATGTAAGTCATACACACTAACACAACTTCTATGCACCTATGTAACCTCTATGCATCAACTAAAGGTAGGAGTTGGCACAAGAATTTTACTTGTTTCCTGCATAGGTTCTTACCTTCCATTTTCAATACCTCATCCTTTCAGAGACATGACTTGTACTATCCTTGAAAATCTCCCAGGCAGTGATGCCAAAATGTTGGGCTCTAAAGATGTTTTAAAAACAACCTTATTCTGACATTAATTTTATCAACCAAGGATTCGTCTTTTCTCTCACTATTGTCAGCAAAATATATGCAGATAAGTTGTAGTGGTTTAAATCGTGTATATAGTTCAGTTACAACAAATTTGGGTCTACCTAAATTACTATAATAATCAAGTTCTTCACACATTAGCTACAAACTCTGAAACTAATAACTCAATCAACAGAAAATTTATTCTGAGCAATAAAACATCATGAAACAAAACATCATGACACAAAACATCAATTAATTACTGAACTCATTTATCTATCGAGGAAACAACAATTTAATCTACAAAAAAAACTAATGAATCAATCTCTCAAAGAACAATGATTAATTAACCTATTTGAAAGGAACAATGATCTACTGAGATTTAAGAAGGAACAACAAATGAAAATTTAATGAAAGGAAAAACACATGCAAATTTAATGAAAGGAACAACAAATGCAAACTTAATGAAAATAATTCACAAGCGATATATTGACAACGATCAGTAATGGAACAACAATCGATAATTTCCAAATAGAACATCTATTCTCTACGAATGGAATAACAGAACCAATTCATAATAGAAACAACACATTAATGAATCTATTCCAACTGTTAAAGGAAATATCAAATAACATAATTATGACAAAATCAATAAAATTACAGATAAGATAGTAGCTCATGTCGATTGGGCCCACGGTCTTTAGAAGATACTATTATGAAAAACTCAGTACACGGAAATGGTCAAAACGCTTGAAACTTCTAGTACTTCCATAATTGATAAGTCATTTACAACCGAGTTGTTGTACAGAGTATCAACAATTAGGAGATCAGAATTCTTTTACATCTCTCTATCGTTCACTCTTCTTTATTTATTACAATAAGACAAGTAAATTAATCTATTCTGAGGATTGAGAGATCCTAAGGATTGCTTTTACTATTTATGAACATTGCAAGATAAAAATCAATCTTCCTTTGAATTTTTTTGTGCCTGATTTCTTTAATCTTCAATGGTCTGTGGATCTTCATGATCTTCTTGATTATCCTTAATTAACAACAATTGTCTATTTCTGCATAAAATCAAAAGCAATTCAAACCAAAGTTTAGAAAATATCTAATATCATTTAATATTATTTTCAAAATCTATTTAATCATTTTCTTCCCTAATTATTTCAAACTAATAGAAAAGTCAACAAAGAATATATCATAAACCAAAGTAACAAGGAGAATATTTATACCTTTTTCTTACCCCAACAAGGAGGTCCATATTTTCAGTGACAATATATGGCTGGACAACTAGGACAACTACCTTATATGGGTGGAAAATCAGGACAACCACCTTACATGGGTGGACAAATTGGCAAGCCACCATATATGGGAGGACTATCTAGATTTGCCATCTTGATGCAAGAGCATCGTCATCAACAATTAAAGAGGCCAGGTGGAGGAAAAATCAGCACTCAACATGCATATTTGAATTGTTTTTGAATTTTGAGGAGAGTGTGTCTTTCTGTTTTGAAAGGATTGTAATTTAAATATTTTGAGGCAAGAGACATCACATAAGGTCGTCGAGGTTGTGATCATTTTAATTATCAAATAAGGTTGTACAGATACTAAGT
This sequence comes from Picea mariana, assembly GCA_032191745.1. Classification (NCBI taxonomy): domain Eukaryota; kingdom Viridiplantae; phylum Streptophyta; class Pinopsida; order Pinales; family Pinaceae; genus Picea; species Picea mariana. The sequence continues at coordinate 110,009 of JASDQU010107759.1, forward strand.
ATCGACTCATATCTAAATGTAATTTCCATTCAATGTAATAGTCCTTAGTAGATGAATGTATTAACTATGATAGGATAAATCTAAGGTAGTCTAGAGGGAAGGATCAAGAAGCATCTCCATGTATAAAAATATGTATTTTATTCCCAAATGAGGTTGTTGGTTGTTATTGTTATTGTTTTTGAAAGAGCTATTGAAGCTTATGAAGAGTTGTAGAGAGATGTATAAGTCCATGTACATATTTTACTAAATGAATACAAGAAAAGAAGCTTGATTCTAAATGTATGGTGTTTTATTTATCTGGATTATTTGAGTATATGTGATGTTTATTTATGCTCTATGTGTTTTATCTGTTTATGTATCTTTTATTCATGGATATGTTTTTCATGGTTAAGCGTGGGAACTTTTGATGTTTCTGTAAAGTTCATTTGTTTCTCTTTTGAGATTCCGAGTTCAAGGAGTGCATAGTTCCTACAAGGAGTACGTAGGTCGAGTCCAGATAGACTCAGAAGCTTAGAAGAGATAACGTGAATTTACATTTGAAGTGCAAGGAGTGCACAATTGCTCAATTGAATCGAAAAGAGTGCACAATTTCTCAGTGGAGAAAAAATATTAGAGAAGACCCGTGCAAGGAGTGCATCGGGAAAACACTTTGTTTAAGTGTTGAATAATTATTAGAGGAGATGAACGCAAGGAGTGCATGAGGAGTTTGAAACTATTTGGAAGTTCCATGGAAGCAAGGAGTGTGCCCAAGTTCTATAAACCTTGGAGGAACAAATATCAGAAGAGACAGTGAGTAGAAGATTTCTACAAGAGGGACTTAGAAAATTTCTATGTCAAGAGATTTAAAGTGCCATAGGAGCATACAGAAGGGTGCCAGAGATCCTGTTTATCTCGTGTAGTCAATCTCAGGAAGGATAATGGTCAGAATCTTTAAGAAGAGGAAGATTCATTTTTTAAGAGTTGAACGGTTGATATTTGTTTGGGAGGATCCAAGTTCTTTCATCACCCTTAGATCTGGAGAACAGGCGCAGGGATTAACCTTGTGAGTTGTTGAGAATTTGCGCATTCAGGGAAGCCGAGGATCGATTTCAAAAGAGAATTTATCGAAGAATGGAAATCAATGGTTGAGATCCATTTAGGAGTGCGCAGGAGAGTGGATAGTCATTGGTTCAGGAGGAGTTGCATGAGGGTGAATCGGTGAAGTCCTTCAAACTTCATGCATTCGGGAGATTTGGCAAGTGGAGTTAATCGTATCCATCCAAAACCTAAGGACACGTGTCAGCAGATCATGTACTTTTGTGGAATAACACTCTAGATAATATTAGGAGTGGAAGTTCAAGAGTCGAGGAACCCCAAAGTCCCAAAGCCACGTAGTTCATCTGGGTCGTCCATTGGAGAGGACACACATCATCATATCAGAATATCCAGAGGATAGATACTCTAAGAGAATGGAAGCAAGAGGAGGTCAATCTCTCTAGAGTCCCAAAGCCTGGAGTTGATCAAGATTGTTGATCAAGGGAAGGACACGTGGCAATAAATCTAGAGGTTCAGAGGCCTGATACTCAAGAGAAAACATAGGGCATTGTTGTGAGGTCGTAAAGGCCTGAAGGCTAATGTCAAGTCCTGTAATTCATTGGGAAAGGACACATGGAGACAGATCCCATAGTTTGGGACATGGAACTTAGGAGGAATTTAATCGCCATGTAGACAGGAATAAAATCCCCAGAGTCCCAAAAGGCATCCAAGCCATCGACCAAGAATGGAACATGTGGAGGGAGGAGAATACCCTTTGGGGTTTCAACAATATAGGATATTTGTGGAAAAGGCATTGTGAAGAAATCACCGAATCCTAGAAAATGTAATTTGAGCCATCTATCTTGGTATTTGTTGAAATTTGTTGATCTTGTCACCTAGTGTTTCGTGGACTCCTAGATGTAATATAGAAAGTATCAAAGTCCCAAAATTTTCATGGATTTAATTTTTGGCCCTTGGTCTCCAGGGAGGCTCTACCAGCACTCAGAGACTCCCCAAAAAGAAAATTTCCATTCGAAAAGAAATTTTGAGGACCTGTGTATTGAAATATTGGGCTTGAAGGGAGCCCACGAGATAATTTAAGCTACCAAATTAAAGGATCCTAGATTGGGAGGTCGTGTAGGCCATTGGAGAGCGTGGGGTCTGCATCACATATCGCTGCAACCTGGATATGATCATACCAATGTGCCCATTCCATATGGTTACCACCAATATCCACAGGGAAACTGACAACTTCCATTCTTGGCTACACTAGATCTTCCATATCTGTCGCGCTTGAAAAATGACCCCATTCAACATGAACTATTTTGGCTTTCCATCCCTATCAAATTACAGTCCAAAACCCCAAAAATTGATGGAAAACCTTGGGAATATTCTAACAATCGATTGTTATGAATTTCCATTTATGGTGTTCTTCCAACTCTTTATTGGATGATTCCATTAGTCTTAGAATTTTTTAGAGAAACCTTACAGGTGTCATAGAGAAATAGTATATTGAGATGTCACTTAACTCCTTCATCGATTTTAATTCTCTTGCCATGGTATTACTGAAGCAATTTCAGTTACCTATACGATATAATACCGGTACAAATATTTTGAGCTCACTCTAACAATTCTCTTCCACCCACATATCTGATCATATTCATGAGTGAATATGACATTCATGATTGATTAAAGCTCCCATTCAAGACCAACTCCTCGCGGATTGGTTTACAAAGTCTATTTTTCCACCCATTTCCCGTGATGTTTCTATGGAAAAGGTTTTTGCTGAGGAGCATGATATCATTCGTGTCCAGTATTTGGACTTGTTATATTCTCAGTCCAACACAATTTACGACCTAATCCCTAGCGCTCCTCGTTCATCGAACAATCCAAAAAAATATGCTCTAGAACCAAGTTCCATATCGAATACCAAGACTACTTCTGCTCTTACTCAAACCTATGAGGTGAATGCGGTCCAATCCGCTTCATGTCATCAACTAGGAGGTAAGAATAAAAACAAGGGTAAATCCAAGAAATCTTCTAACGAGCAGGATGATCCGAATTATTTTCGGCATGAAATGAGAATGGAGATATAATAAAGAAATGCACAAAGATATCATGGATATCCAATAATATAGCAGAAATCTATCAGAGATTCAACCATAAAAACAAAGATATAGTAATACACGATTTCTATTAATGAAATAAATATACATAGACTGTAAAAATACAGAGTGAAAGACTCGCTAGAATGGTGGTAGCTTATCTCTGAGAAGAGATGTGGCGGTTACTTGCATTCACAAGAAGATGATTAAAATGAGGTTATGAAGGCCTTTTTACAATAAACCGGAATTCCAAAAAACCTATACATCCAAAAACTTAACCCTAGGAGATGAAGCACCAAAAGTCATGTGGGCCCTATTTGGGTAAGTTAGTACATCAACTTCCGAGGGTCGTAACTTTTGCATACACTCTCCGTTTTAGGCGTATGATAGCCCATTAGAAAGGTATCATTGAGGAGATTAATTTTGGGGGCTCAATCATGCCTTGGGATATCATTGAGAATATCTATCTTGAAAAACCTTCATTTTGTCCCTCAAAATAGCCCCAGAAGTTAAAACTGCTAAACATAGTAAATTGCCAAAATTGCTAGAAAAATGTTTTAAGCCAGTTGGAAAAGGTGGGTGGCCACCGATATCCATTGGGATGATAGGATAATCCAAATACAGTTGATGATCAACTAAATAGGAAGCCTAATTTTCCTTGCATGATCTATGAGGAAGACCACTACATGAAATATTTCCCTCATCATGAGGTAGTCGCTAAATTTTTGAAGGGTGCCTCTCGACCAGTTCAACAAAAAAAAATTGTTGCAAAAACTCCTGCCCCTCTACAAGGGAGAAACATATGTCATTCCCACCATGAGGATGCTTCCTCAAGCTCCTACAAGGTGCACATGTTTAGGGAAGTTAACACAATGATCAATAAAATACTATGACATTCCTCTAGGAGGTTAGACTAAATGAAAGACTATTGATCATCCCTCCAAATCCACTCCTCCATATTCTAATTCTCTTCAGATTGAGAATCCAACCTATGAAGAAATGTTTCACCTGCCAAAGAGCGTAATTCAAAAGGAAACATTTAATCCTAATTCCTGCACTGCCCAAAACTATAAAAGCATTGAATATTTGGCACAAGAACCTTTTGTTATGTCATCCCTCAAAGTTCTACATAATTGTTCGAGTCAATGTAGAAACCTGTTGTTATCCATTGGAGCTATGGATTCAGAGGAGTCAAATAGGATCACATTTAATCTAGATTACTTTAAGGAGAGGCCCTCCCACCACTTAGAATTCTGAATTAAAATTTTTGTTGGTGGAAAGAACAACCATTGTACTATTTCAGATAAGGGAGCCTCCACTTGTGCCATGTATTTTCCTTGTTGGATATCTATAGGTTCTCCTAAACTTACCTCATCCCCTACCACCTTGAAATCATTTTATGGATGTGGTTTCCAACCTCATGGACTCTTGCAATATTTTGATGTGACATTGAAGGGTAAAATTGTTTCGGTCGATATCGAAGTAGTTGACACACCCTTGGATTACAATTTGTTACTTGTTCATAGTTGGTTCTATGTGATGACTGTCGTTATATCTATAGTGTTTCGTATCTTACGATTTCCCCATCAAGGAAAAATTATTATTGTTGACCAAATGGATTATATAGCTCCAAATATCCACAATGATACGGTGAATGATATCCCTTTCCTAGGACAATCTAGTCTTTAGAGTGTAGGGGTATGTCTCCTCAAGGATTCCTCAGTCATGGGGGATTTTCCTTTACCTTCTCCTGTTTTCACACAAGTTTCCACGTTAAAAATGATTTCGACTTAGGTGCAACAATCCCTAGAATCATCCAATCCTACGATAGCACGTGGTATCGAGGAGAATAGTTCATTATCTCTATCAATCTAGTTAAAATATGCAACAAAACCCCCTCCATTCATATTGATTCTCACTCTAGATCGAATTCTTGAACCTTCTTTTCCTCCTCCTCGTGAAAATGTTCCCATTAGTAACCATATGCTTAAATCAGGAAAGAAGAAAAGTAGTTGGAGGAAATGACGGTTGGGGGGAAGGTCTCTAGCCTCTAGGGATCATGCTGGAGTGAACCCAATAGCTTCTATCATGCAATCTAGGGAAAAACACCTCTAGAGAGACATGTTTCTAGGAGTGATCCTCACCCGAGGGTCGTTCGCATCATAACGTAGTAGTCTTTTCTAGAAAGATATTGTTCTTTGTTCTTTCTCATGCTCGTAAATACATGATCATAGGTTACTGAGCTCAGTATTTGTATTTTCACATTCTCATTAATACATCATAATAGGTTACTAAGTCTACTTTTATCTATTCTTTGGACTCATAAAATCTATATGAAAAAGGAACTCTTTGAAGACTCCTTTAAGCTCTTTTCAGACTTTCTAAACATGAAAAGATTGTTGAGTGAGATTATTTCCTTTCACACTCATTAAAAGGATTATAAAGGGTGTCTTTCGAGTGATATTTTACCCCTTTTTAATCCTTGTTAGAATAATTACGAAAAAAGAATAATCTAGTCAAGCATGATTATAAGATTTCTGCTAGGTATCATTTTATACTTTCTCGGACCATGGGGACTAACTTTATGAAAAAGTCCATTATGGAGTCTTATTTTCCGAATCTTTTCAGACTCCCTAAATGTGAAAATACCATCGAGTTTTATTTCCTTGGACTCATAAAATATACACAAGGATGGACCCATATGGGACCGAACCCTTCCTTCTTCATGTTAGTTAAACATGTGAACATGAGTTAACCAAACACTTTTTATCCTCCTAAATATCACTAGAAAAAGAATGTACTCTCCTATCTTGGTGGGGGATAAATTGGGGAAGTGGGTCAAGTATATTACTTTTATGGAAGCTCTTTATCACCCCTGGAAATGATACTTATTTGTATGTTGGGTTTACCTCTTGTCTATGCGCCAATGTGTCATCATACTCTTTTGACTCATTCAAAAGAGAACCTCTAGTTGTCGTCCCATTTCATGGGTCGTAATACTCTTCCACCTTATTTGGATCCATTGGTTGTTCTCACATCTATCATTCATTGTCTATTGAGTCAATGCTTCCAAGTCACTCATTGTGTCGCCATATGTTCAAGGGAAGTCAACCTGTACATTTCCACCCCTGTGTTAGTTCACCATCTGTTAAGCCCTAATATTGGCTCATTACCCCTTAATTGGGGCATATTATATTAGTAATGTTATTTTATTTATGTCGTCTTTAGGCCATTAGTTGTAATTACACCTCCTAGTCTCCTATATATACCAAGGAGACATTTTCATTTTGAATCATCTTGTACTTGAACATTTAAGTGGGGTAAAAGGAGGTTGCCCCCTCAAAAGGATTATTATATGAAATTATCTCTTTTTCAATGCGTTGAGTACTTTTTTTGAGGATTTTCTATGCTATATTGATATTTGGTTCTTAACATACGGTATCAGAGCTCAAGGTCTTGGGGTTTCATTGCTACATATGAGACACCTTGGAATTTTCACTATAAATTGTTTTCCATGTTTCATAAGGAATGGCTTGGAGGATATTTAGTAGATAGATCAGGGTACGTTGGGTTCAAAATTCATCTCCTGAGGCCTTATACTTTCGGAGATACATCATGTACAAGATAGGGTTATGGAATCATCCTGAACTGAGTCATTGCGGAATGTTCTCTATAAAAACATTTCTGTAATGTTTCAGACCTTGAAATATGGAGGCTATTTACAAAAATTAGTAAGGTATCTATGGTAAAAATTTCAGCTTCTGGGTCATCTTAAATTTGTAGATACACCCTGTGTAAGATAGGGTATCTGACTAGTCCTATTGACTAGTCTCAAGAAGGTGTTCCAGGTAAAACAATCATAACTTCTTCCTGGAGTATCCAAATTGTGTAGGACTAGTTTCATTGGATCGTGTATGGTCTGTAGTATTTGGGGTGTGATTTTCATAATTGTATATCAATTATTGTGTGCAAGGCACACTATACAAGTGAGATCTCCTAGAAAGGACAAAAATTGGCAAGTTGTGGAGAAGTTACCATAAATTCCACTTGGAACATCCAATTTTGATCATACCTGTGGCATTGTAGAGAAGAAATATCATAGAAATACATAAAAGAAATTTTCATACCCAGAAGGGCCGAAACTTGGGAGATACAACAGAAGAAATATTGTCTAGCAGAACCACCTGAAATTCAAGGTTCAAAAGTGATACTTGGCCAACATGCCACCCAAAAGGGGAACTTCTACACCAAATAAGCCTCTAGAAAATCCTACTTGGACTCTTGATGAAGGTGAAGAAATGTGTAGGGACATAAATTAACTACAAAATAAGATGGATTCAATGGAAGCTAAGTTGGATACTAAGATGGATTCAATGGAAGCTAAGTTGGATACTAATATAGATGGCTTAAAAGGGGATA
>JASDQU010107759.1:144723-156502 GCA_032191745.1 Picea mariana
CTGCTCAGAAAGGAAGGAATCAGAACATCCTGTTCTCTGTAGATTTCCATTATTCCTGCCAGTGTGCTAGCCAAAGACTAGGTTAAGGGTCCCTGCTCAGAAAGGAAGGGATCAGACTATCCTTTTCTCTATAAATCTCAATTTCACAAGTGTGCTAATCAGAAATAGGGCTAAAGGTTCTTGCTTAGAAAGGAAGGAATTGGATGGCCTTGTTCTCTACTAGATAGAGTTAATTTCCTCTGCATTACTATTTTCATGAAAGAGTGTTAATCAAAATTAAAGTATTGAAGTCTCTGTTGAGAGTGAGGGTCCTATTCTCTGGTTGCAGAATAGTTGTTCTTTCCTGTTGCAAGTATTATTTTAATGTAATCCAGGATTCCTTAAGATTAATCTTTAAGATCTGCAATAGGTAGGTTTCTTTCCTGTGATTTAAATAAGAAATTCAGTTCATTCAAGGCAAGTGCGATTAGTATAGTTTCTTTTACTACAACTCTAAGTTGCTTTTGGAATTGAGCATATATAGTGCATGGTTATCTTTGAGATAAAAGACTTCCCTGGGTTGACAATTTATGTATCACTTGATTGTTTGAATCAATTAAGCAATTATAGTTACCAACAGGATCCTCCTTCTCTCTAGGCAGAGTAACCTCATCTTTGTTTTGCTTAACCTTTGTGCCAACTAGTTCTTCACCATCGCCTCCCTGCGTAGGTGATATTGAAGTAGTCTTCATGGATGTGCTATGGATATCTTGAACTTCATCATCCTTCTTGGTCTTTCTTGGTCCATGTTGGACATTTCTGCGGGGTCCGCTGGAATAAGGAGGTCCGCTGACCATTCCTTGGTAATCTTCTCCAAGTCTTCTTCTGTCAACTTGTAGTATGACTGGAGATGCTATTTATGCTCATCAATGCGCACTGTGATATAGGTGAAGTGGTGGTCCGCACTAAATTTTATCAAAGGTCTAAGCCTATGAACTGTGTTTGGGGTGAGGTGCGGTGTAGACTGGATTGCATTCTTCAATTGGTTGTAATAAGTGTGGAAGATGACATTGGACTACCACTGCTTGTTCATGTTGTCGAAGTACCATAATGTACAGAACTTCACGACCAGTGGTTCGAAGGGTTCAATCTCCAAAAAAGTGGCACCCTTTGGTAGCTCCCAGGCGATGAAAGAGATTAGGATGAGCAACCAACTAAAGTGGAACTCGTACCCATGGTATTTCCCTTCTCTACAATCAAGCTCTAGCTGGTTTACAAGGTACTGTGCCCAGTTCATCTATAGTCCCTCTGTGCACTTCCCTGTGAAGTTGACTACAAATCCAGTCATTTGTGTTGGTCTATTCTTGTGAAATAGCTTTCCCATGATCAACTAATAGGTAAGGAGAACTACGCCACTCTGGATAGAGGCTACCTTGTAGCCTTGCGTGCCTTTCTCGACATTGCCATAAGTTTCTTTTATCTTCTGTGCTAGTGCTTGATCTGAGGTCTTTCTAGGGTAAAATTCCTATGGGTCAAGGCCTTGCATACTAAGGCCTGTGATATAATTGATCAAGGTTGGATCTACAGTGATGCAGTAGTCCAACCATAAGTATCCTCCGTGGTAGCAGGACAACAACAACTTGATGCATGTGTTGACTTCCTGGTGTTTTCCAAAGTGCGGGATCTTCATTACAGTAAGCAGTGTGGACTACATGAGGTTCTGGGTCTATGACTGCGGGACAATCTTAGAATTATTTCCTTTGGTCCTGGTTAAGTACTTATGTGGGGCTAACATGCTGTAAACCTTACGATCTCCAAGGTTAAAATCACTAAATTTCAGTGCTGCAATCTTATCCTGGTCAGCATGAACTGCGTGCACCCCTTTTAGAAGGTATGCAGTGATCAAAGTGTACTCAAAGTCGCAAGGTACATTGTCACAGTTGATGGGACCGCTTAGAGGTGGTAAGTAAGTACGTAGAATGCGTGGGATAAGCTTGTCATTTGTGATGTCATCCATGTGCTTGGTCTATTTCTCATCGGTCAGCCAAGATGGACTAGTGGAAGTAGTGGAAGGGGAGGCCTAGGGTCCTCTCATTGATGATNTCAATCAAAACTTCTTCAACTACTTTCTCAGCAGTGCTCAGCTCGTCCGACATACAAGCTTGGGTCAACTTATCTTCGGGGTGAAATGAATGCAGAGACTACAGTGAATGGTATGGGAACTAGGAAATGATCACAGGGTGATGTAATCTTAGGTTTCGGGCTCAAATTATCACTTTGCAAAAAGTATTCTCGGTGCGTGGTGCGACGGACTAAGTAGGGAAACTTCGCAATGGTCTGCTTGCAACAGGTATGAGGTTGCATTAACTTATGTTCTGTCCATTATGGCACAGTCGAATGGTCTAGTGGTGGGCCATAAATTCTCTTTGACCCATTTGGAGTAGTAGTTGAATGGTTATATTGGATTTCAATGGTTATATTACTTCACCTTGGTGAAGTGGCATATGTTGTTGTTATGATATCCCGACGAAGCTTAATTCTTGTGGTTTTTCCTTCTGCAAAGTTTCCTCCGAAACCTTCTGTAACTTTTCACTCTTAGCTCTCTTTTTACTTATCTTCCTAGCCTTCTTTCGAGTGAGCTTCATCTCGTTCATTCTTTTTCCATTATGAGTATTATCGTTTCTCGACATAGGCACTTCGTGCGGCTGAGGTTATTTCTTCAAATCCAAGGATAATACTCCTTCCTCATATGGATTAGGAATTTTTGTCTTCTGTGGTTCCTCTAACGCTCTTATAGCTTCGACACCCAGGTCCCTGGTGTTCAATATTTGAGATCCATTCTCTTTTTCCTCCATCAAGTAGGTGATCCTTCTAGTCATAAATTCCACGAGTTCTTGCTTCTTTTGTTCTAGGGCTTCCTTTTCTTCTTTTCTCCATATCTGGTCTTTTTCAATACAGATCTTGCCTAACAAAGATGGAAATGGGGCATGGTCCTTAATAAATCCAATGAATTTGAACTCTTCCTATGTCAAAGCTCCATGGGTACTCATAGCTATCTAGGTAATTCTGCCACAAAGGGTTACAATTTTTCCTTTAAACAACCCTATTCTTCCTAGTGACAGAACCATAGCAGGCCTTCCCAGGGTTTCCCAAGTACTTTCTATCATAATGTTCATCTGTGTTCCCTCATCTAGAGCACAGTCGATGTCGAAGTATCCTATTCTTACTTCGATTTTCTCCTTTTCTTTCAAGATCTCTGACAAACTGGCATCTTTATGTTCATTTAGGGTTTCTTTCATTTTCAGTAACATAATATCTAATTCTTGCTAGGGTTCTTCTATAATCTTAGTTTCTTGGTCTCTTTCAGGGTCTGCTTGCTCCATATTCATCTTTTCAAGTCTAGCAATCATTGTAGGGAAATCCAGTACTTCATGGTCCATAGCCTTACAACAAAGGCAACTAGGTTTTCTCCCAGAGCATTCCTTAGCAAGATGACCTAGTCTTCTGCAACTGTAACAAAGAGTTAATCCTCTCTTTCTCTTCAATGATCCCCAACTCTTCCTGTATTGTGTGCTAGGATCACAATGGCTAGCCTTCAAAAATTTCTTTCTAGGATCCTACATCCATTTGTTATTCTAGACATTCTTTCTATGCATAGGTATAACATATCTATCATTATACTTATCAGATTTATTCATATCAAACTTTCTTTCATCTAGTACTGCCCTATTTTTTAAGCTAGGACAAAATCTATCAAACATACTTAGATCTATGCTCTAGAAACAAAAAAAAAATTCACTTATCTTACTTCTACATAGCATGAAGCTTCCAGATATAAGAACTTTTGACTATTCTTACCTTTATTAGGGCACAGAGCTTATAGATCTTACCTCTTTTCTGCAAATCTGACTTCTTTCTTTCAGAGTTTTCCACTTTTAATTTTCTTAGAGCACAGAGTGTTCAGATCTCACTTCTTTTCTTTGGATCTGATCTTCCTTTCTCCAGATCTGACCTTATTCCTGGCACAAAGCTTCACATGTCGAGTAAAAATGTGTGCAATAGGGCAATAGATCTACTCACAGAGATTCTTTTTGCACAAAGTTTCTTCTTCCTCAGTTCCCAGCAATCACAGTTTCAGGTCCCGGCAACAGAACCATTTTTTGGCACAAGGGGAAGACCCAAGGTTCAACGCTTCAACATCACACCAACAAAACCCTAACTACTAGCCCTTTTGGCAACACCTGCGAAGAAGATGAAGCCTCACTCGAGGTAGAGGCAGGGTTGGTTGCAAGACTCAAGTTTTTGAAACCTTATCTAGGACACAGATCTATGATTCTTACTCTTAGCAAGCAATTTTATCATAGGTCATTCATTTGTATTCAACCCTCATGGCACTTCGCATATGGAACAGAGCACCGCAACATTCACTTAGATCTAAGTTAAGTTAGCACTTAGAAACAACAAAATAGGTCTATCACTCAACACTTTCATATATGTCATATCTACACCCACACATCTAAGAAGCACAAATAAAAGTGAATCTATCTAAGTATATCATAGAAAAGAACATAGCATAATCATATCAATCATAACACATGGAAAGAGATCAACACATTAGGTCTAAGCACCAAGCACAACACACAGAGTTACCATGGTTCACCCCCACCCTAGGGCTACGTCCAAAAAGTCTACTTCTTCTTTATTAGCTTAGGACAATTGAGTTACAACACATAGCTCCCACTTGTACTCTGCAAAGGATAGGAGATCTATGCGGACCTCTCCAGATCCTCCTTCCCCGAGTAGATCTAGCTCATAGCCTTCTTACAATCCATGCACTTAGCACTTACAACACTTGCACTCAGCTCTACAAGTCGGTCACACAATATACACAAAGACTTTACTAGCACTTAGCTTACCTTCTTCTCTCTTACATTGCCTAGTTGCTTATTTATACTTTACAAAATAGGCCTAAACATGGGTAAACCCATGGGAAGACATCCCATACCCATTACATTATCCCCCAAAACCCAAAATGGACCCAAGAAAGGGGTCAGGCTTCCACAATCTCCGCTTTGCGTTGCGCTCCATCTTTGACAAGCTATCAAACTCCAAAAATGGTCAAATATGACCAAGTGTTCCTCAAAACTTGGTCAAGGGCCAACAAGGTTCTTCTTGAGGTTCAATTGTATTCATTTGGTCTCGGTGCTTCGTGAATTCCGAATTCATTCAGGGTCCTCTGGAGTTCTACCGGTCCATTTGTCCTCAATTATTTCGAAGGATTTCAAACTTGTTATCTTGCCCATACGTTCAGACTAGACTGTTGACTATACCTGCCCTAGGGTTGACTGGGAGTTGGTGACCTTAGTAGCCATAATATTCAGAGTCTTACATGAGGTGATAGTGAAGGGAAGTCTCACTATACCTGGAACAGACATTGGTCAAACTAACTCGAGCTCCTTGGATGGTCAATCCACATTTGCTGTGTGGAAGCTTTCACCAAGGCATACGTCCATTAAGTGGGTTGCCAATGCAACTGAACCACCGGTTCTATCCCCGCCCCTTCTTATATTGATCTCACAATCTTGGATTTCATCACAAACTAGTGGTTTCATTGTTGGAAGTTTTGTTTGATTGTTTTCTTTTAGATTCAGAGTGTGTGTTGTTTTTTTTACTTAGTGGACCTTAGGTTGATTTAGTTTTAATGGCATCAACTCCTGGGAGTACCAATGGAAGAACCCCTTGTATCGAGTAACATTTCACCTTTCCTTCTTTTGGAAACTTTGGTTCTCCATACATTTCCACACTAAGTCTTTCAGGACTCACCATCGGATTACCGGTTTGGTTATTCCCCACTCTGGTGATCTCGAATCCTCCCAACGCTTCAGCTACACCTAATACTTCAGATTTCAGTACACCACCCACACTTCAAGCTCATGTCAAATTTTCACCTTCTTCACCCATTAAGTCTCCTTCCTTTTCTCCTTATTCGCCTAGTGAAAGATCTAAAGAAAGTAGCCAGGATGATCATAAGAGGAAGAAACGGAAAGAGAAGAAGAAGAAGACCCCGAAATAGATCAAGCCTCCAACTATATTAGATGTTGGATCTAAGAAACCAACTACTGTTAATAGTACTGGGAGTGTTGATGAGGTGAAAAATATTAAAATGAAGAATCTGAAACCCAAATTCCCTTATAGTCTTTCTAAGGGTGAACACCTTCTAAGGGATTTCCCTGGTCTTCCCAAGGTCTTAGAAATGTGGTCCTCCACATCATCGGCCTTTGCTATACATGCTAGTGACATCCTGTCAACTAGTGACGTTAAGGTTGGTAAGATGAAGACAACTGTCAAATTTCCTTGTATGTTATGCGAAGGTGATCATTATTCTCACATTTTTCCTCGTATGGAGGAGGATTTTTCTCTTTCGAAAAAGCTTCACCTCCCAACTGGTTATTGTTATATTTCCCCCAACTCGTCGTCAGTTGATGGAATGGTCAATCTGGTTCCATCCCCGGTTAGTCTGGTTGATCATGTTGTCAATCTGGTCACATCCTTAGTTAAACTAGTTGACAAAGTGGTTTCTTCGATTACTTCATTGGTCGATCCCACTCCTCCTCTAAAGAGTGCCAAATTGGTCGATCTGGTTCTACCATTGGTCGATCCCACTCCTCCATTGAGGAGTACCAAAGTGGTTTCTCTAGTTACTTCATTGTTCAATCCCACTCCTCCTTTGAAGAGTTCCAAAGTGGTTGATCTGCATCCTCCATTGATCGATCCCACTCCTCCATTGAGGAGTGCCAAGGTTGTTTCTCTGGTTACTTCATTGGTCAATCCCACTCCTCCTCTGATGAGTGCCAAAGTTGTCGATCTAGTTCCACCATCAATCAATCCCAATCCTCCATTGAGGAGTACCAAATTGGTTGCTCCGGTTCTACCATCAGTTGATCCCACTCTTCCTCTGAAGAGTGTCAAAGTGATTGATCCAGTTTTGTCCTAGGTCAATCTCACCCTTCATCCGAAGAGTGCCAAAGTGGTTGTTCCAGTTACTTCATCGTTCAATCCCACTCTTCCTCTGAATATTTCCAACGTGGTTGATCTGATCCCATCATCGATCGACCCTACTCTCCCTCTAGAGAGTAAACCTGATTCTACCAATGTGTTTCTCGTTGATACGGAATCTACCATGCTGGGGGGAATTCATCTTTCTCCCACGAAACCCCCTCCAAGTAATAAGGCCATGTTTTTTTATTGGGGTGTGCTAACTAGACCTCATCTTCCCTCTCACATTCCTTTCAAGGTTACAGTACAAGTTTGTGGTCGGGTTGTTCCTCAGACACTGATAGATGAAGGTTTGTCTATTAGTATACTGTCCTCAATTGCATGGAAAGCTTTGGTTTATCCTCAAATTGTGTCGGTTACCCAGACTCTGTTCGATTTTAATAGAAGAACCAGTCACCCTTTAGGGATCCTTCCTTATTTTCCCATAAATTTGGGAGGGAAAACTTACTTTATTGATGTTATGGTAGTCCAGGACCCCTTGGATTTCGATTTACTCCTTGGGTGAGATTATGTCTATGCTATGAAAGCTATTGTGTCCACTATTTTTCGTGTGATATCTCTCCCGCACGATGGAAGAATGGAAACTATTGATCAAATATCATTTATTGGCCCTAACTTAACCATAAACCCAATGACCTCCCTAAATGGGTCTTATATGCAGTCGGTATAACCCCTACCACAGGTCAATTATGTGGTGTTATCTCCCATGCCTTCTTTTGTCGATGAACATGACTTAGAGGTAGCACTTGACATGGTCATCTCTTCGGTAGGACTATTGGAGCCTGATATCCTTACCCCTATCGTGGCCCTTGACATGTGTTCCTTCCAGAGCATTCTTATTCCATCCAGTGAAGATCTATTGGAATCCATGACCGAGTTTTGTCCCTTGAAATGGTGTCCTTCCAGAGCGTTATCCTCTTGGAAGCCATAATCAAGAAGATTCAATGAGCATAGTTTCACTTCTTTGTCGCAAGCTTGTTAAAAAATGAAACAAAATCTATGAGCATAGTTTCTCTTCTCTGTGGCATGTTAGTTAAAAAATCAAACAGAGGCCATGGGCATAGTTCTTCTTTTTTGTGGAAAGCTTGTTAAAAAATGAAAAAAAAAGTCATGAGCATGGTTTCGCTTCTTTGTGGCAAGCTCGTTAAAAAATGAAACAGAAGCTATGAGCATAGTTTTTCCTCTCTGTAGCAAGATCATTAAAAAATGAAATAGAAATCTAGGGATTCAACCCAGAGCCTCGAGCATAGTTCATTTTCTATGTCAAGCTCGTTAAAAAATGAAACAGTCACCTCTCCTATCAGGTAGAGTCTTTTGCTAGATCTCGTAGATGTCAAGTAGAGTCTTTTGTTAGGTCTCGTATTTGAACCTTCATTTTATCGACCCTTATCCTTTTTCTCCATCTAGTACAGAAATTGGTGACAACCTCAAAGTTGGTGAATGAATTGAAGCTTGGGGGGCATGTCTCCAGCCTTTGATGATCATTATGGAGTTAAGCCACTAGATTTCAAGCTGGGGGCAGAATATCGAGCTTAGTCTTTGTTCTTTCTCATGCTCATAAAAAACATGAGAACACAACCGAGTAGACTTTTATCACTTTTTCGGACTCGTAAAATCTATACGAAAAAGGAACCCCCTGTAGTCTTCTTTAAAGATCTTTTCAGACTCTCTAAACATGAAAATATTGTCGAGTGATCTTGCTTCCTTTCACACTCATTAAACAGTTTGAAAAGGCATCTTTCGAGTGGTAGTTCATCTCTTTTTTGGCCTCGTGAGACCAAAATTATGAAAAAGGACAACCCTAGATTCGTCTTTAAGTTCCTTTTAGACTCTATAAACATGAAAAATCACTGAGTTTACCTTCTCTGGACTCGTTTAAAAAATCATACATTTAAGGGCCCATATGGGACCGAACCCTTGCTTCTTCCAGTTCGTTAAACAAAGGAAGAGGGACTTATCGAAGGTGAGTTATATTGAGCATGTGTTACCCTCCTCGAGCTCATTAAATTAAAAAAAGGTACTCATCTATCTGGATGGGGGAAAATAATGAAGGAATCAAGCCAAGCGGTTTTTGAAAACATCACCAGTCACTCTTACGGTTTCCCTTGAACATGACACTTAGTCTTTGCATACATTTTCATTTGTTGAACCTCTGCACTAAACCAATCCTCTGACATTCTTTACTCATTTGGGTCACCCGAGGAAAGTCACAGTATCCACTGCATCATCATGTTTTGGTTCATGTTATGTTTCTGTTGTTGTGCCTCACTGTTCAAGGGAAGTATCTGCCTTGAGAGTCAACCATCACAAATTTCCCATTTCAATACCCATGTCAGTCCATGTTCATTTGATCCACCAAATTACAACTCAGTTTCAGTTTCATGTCATTTATGGGGGATACATCAAGGCTACCGTCCTCTTACTTGCTTTTCCTAGACATCTATGTATACATACAAAAGTGGGCCTAAGTGTGGGTGAACCCATGGGCTGACATATATTTCCCATTACATTGTCCCAAAACCCAAAAAGGGGCTTGAAAGTGGGCCAAGATCCCATGATATATTCTTCGTCTGGTTCTCCATCTTCGACAGCCTGTCGAAGTCCCAAAAATGGTCAAATATGACCAAGTTTTCCTCAAAACTTGGTCAAGGGCCAACAATACACCTCTGAGTAAACAACAACCTTAAAATCAAGCGCTTAACTAAAATTCAATAGACATTTTTACATTTTTTGTTAGAAAACCTACATTTTCTTAAGGTGTAGGGCTTTGGAATAGGTTGAAAGGATAACTTTCCAAAGTTGTCAAACAAACATTAGCATCTTGTGATAGGGAGAGAAAATCCAATCGTCATATAGGCTTTCTGAGATCACCCTCTCACACAGGGGTTACACATGAGATTGCATTCGGGAGAGTTACAGAGATTATCCCTCCGTGGTTCAACCATTCGTAGTAGTCATTTCATATATTGGGGGTTCTTCTTGAGGTTCAATTGTCTTCATTTGGTCTCAGTGCTTCATGAATTCTGAATCCGTTCGAGGTCCTATGGAGTTCTACCAGTCCATTTGTCCTCAATTATCTCGAAGGATTTCGGACTTGTTATCCTACCCATATGTTACGAATAGACTGTCAATTGTACTTGCCTAGGGGTTGATTACGAGTTGGTGACCTTAGTAGCCATAATCTTCAGGGTCTTACACGAGGTGACGGTGAAGGGAAGTCTCACAGTACCTGGAACAGACATTGGTCAAACTCACTTGGGCTCCTTGGATGGTAAATCCACATTTACTGCGTGGAAGATTGCACCAAGGCATAAGTCCATTATGCAGGTTGACAATGTAACTGATCCACCCGCTCTATCCCCACCCCTTCCTATATTTATCTCGCGATGTTGGATTTTATCACCAACTAGTGGTTTCATTGTGGGAATTTTTGTTTGATTATTTGCTTTTAGATTCATAGCGTGTGTTGTTTGTTTTACTTAGTGTGCCTTAGGTTGAGTCAGTGTTAATGGCATCAACTCCTGGGACTACCAAGGGAGGAACCCCTTGTTCCGAAGAAACTTTCACCTTTCCTTCTTTTGGAAACTTTGGTCCTTCGTACATTGCCACACTGAGTCTTCTGAGACTCACCATCGGATTACCAGTTTGGTTATTCCCTAGTCCGATGATCTTGAATCCTCCCAGCGCTTTAGCTCCACCTAATACTTTAGATTTCAGTACACCACCCACACGTCAACCTCATGTCAAATTTTTTCCTTCTTCACCCATTAAGTATCCTTCCTTTTCTTCTTCTTTGCCTAGTGAAATATCTAAAGAAAGTAGTGAGGCTTATCAGAAGAGGAAGAAACAGAAAGAGAAAAACAAACCGAAAAATACCAAGCCTCCAACTACATTATATGTTGGATCTAAGCAACCAGCTACTGTTAATAGTACTAGGAGTGTTGATGAGGTGAATAGGATTAAAATGAAGAATATGAAACCCAAATTCCCTTGCAGTCTTTGTAAGGGTGTCCACCTTCTAAGGGACTACCCTAGTCTTCCCAAGGTCTTAGAAATGTGGTCCTCCACATCATTGGCCTCTACTATACATGCTGGTGACATCCCGTCAACTACTGACATTAAGGTTGGTAAGAAGAATACAACTTTCAAATTTCCTTGTATGTTATGTGAAGGTGATCATTATTCTCACCTTTTTCCTCGTATGGACGAGGCTTCTTCTCTTTTGGAAAAGCTTCACCTCCCAACTAGTTATCATAATATTTCCCCAACTTGTCATTAGTTCATGGAATGGTCAATCCGATTCCATCCTCGGTCAATCTGGTTGATTATGTTGTCAATCTGGTCATGTCCTTAGTTACACCAGTTGACAAAGTGGTTGCTCTAGTTACTTCATCGGTCAATCCCACTCCTCCTCCGAAGAGTGCCAAAGTGGTCGATTTGGTTCCGCCATCGGTCGATCCCACTCCTCCGTTGAGGAGAGACAAAGTGGCTTCTCCGGTTACTTCATTAGTCATTCCCACTCCTCCTCTGAAGAGTGCCAAAGTGGTCAATCTACTTCCGCCATCGGTCGATCCCACTCCTCCATTGAGGAGTGCCAAAGTGGTTTCTATGGTTACTTCATCGGTCAATCCCACTCCTCTGACGAGTGCCAAAGTGGTCGATCTTGTTCCGCCATTAATCAATCGCAATCCTCCATTGAGGAGTTCCAAATTGGTTGCTTCGGTTCTTCCATCAGTCAATCCCA
>JASDQU010107759.1:183841-206822 GCA_032191745.1 Picea mariana
CAAAGAAACCACTTTGGCACTCCTCAATGGAGGAGTGGGATCGACCGATGGTGGAAGTAGATTGACCATTTTGGCACTCTTCAGAGGAGGAGTGGGAATGACTAATTAAGTAACCGGAGAAACCACTTTGTCTTTCCTCAACGGAGGAGTGGGATCGATCGATGGCAGAACCAGATCGACCACTTTGGCACTCTTCAGAGGAGGAGTGGGATTGACCAATGAAGTAACTAGAGAAATCACTTTGTCAACTGGTGTAACTAAGGACATGACCAGATTGACAACATGATCAACCGGATTGGCCGAGGATGGAACCGCATTGACCATTCCATGAACTAATGACAGGTTGGGGGAAATATTGTGATAACTAGTTGGGAGGTGAATATTTTCCAAAAGAGAAGAAGCCTCATCCATACGAGGAAAAAGGTGAGAATAATGATCACCTTCGCATAACATACAAGGAAATTTTAAAGTTGTATTCTTCTTACCAACCTTAATGTCACTAGTTGACGGGATGTCACCGGCATGTATAGTAGAGGCCAATGATGTGGAGGACCACATTTCTAAGACCTTGGGAAGACCAGGTCAGTCCCTTAGAAGGTGGCCACCCTTACAAAGACTGCAAGGGAATTTGGGTTTCATATTCTTCATTTTAATCCTATTCACCTCATCAACACTCCTAGTACTATTAACAGTAGCTGGTTGCTTAGATCCAACATCTAACGTAGTTGGAGGCTTGGTATTTTTTAGTTTATTTTTCTCTTTTCGTTTCTTCCTCTTCTGATCAGCCTGGCTACTTTCTTTAGATATTTCACTAGGCGAAGAAGGAGAAAAGGAAGGATACTTAATGGGTGAAGAAGGAAAAAATTTGACATGAGGTTGATGTGTGGGTGGTGTACTGAAATCTGAAGTATTAGGTTGAGCTGAAGCGCTGGGAGGATTCAAGATCATTGGACTAGGGAATAACCAAACCGGTAATCCGATGGTGAGTCTCGGAAGACCCAGTGTGGTAATGTACGAAGGACCAAAGTTTCCAAAAGAAGGAAAGGTGAAAGGTTCATCGGGACAAGGAGTTCCTCCATTGGTACTCCCAGGAGTTGATGCCATTAACACTGACTCGACCTAAGGTACACTAAGTAAAACAAACAACACACGCTATGAATCTAAAAGCAAATAATCAAACAAAACTTCCCACAATGAAACCACTAGTTGGTGATGAAATCCAACATCGCGAGATAAATATAGGAAGGGGTGGGGATAGAGTCGGTGGATCAGTGACGCTGTCAACCTGCTTAATGGACTTATGCTTTGGTGCAAGCTTCCATGCAGTAAATGTGGATTTACCATCCAAGGAGCCCGAGTGAGTTTGACCAATGTATGTTCCAGGTATTGTGAGACTTCCCTTCACCGTCACCTCATGTAAGACCCTGAAGATTATGGCTACTAAGGTCACCAACTCGTAATCAACCCCTGGGCGGGTACAGTTGACAGTCCAGTCGTAACATATGGGCAGGATAACAAGTCTGAAATCCTTCGAGATAATTGAGGACAAATGGACTGGTAGAACTCCAGAGGACCCGGAACAGATTCAGAATTCATGAAGCACTGAGACCAAATGAAGACAATTGAACCTCAAGAAGAACCCCTAATATATGATATGACTACTACGAATGGTTGAACCGCGGAGGGATAATCTCTGTAACTCTCTCAAACGCAACCTCATGCGTAACCCCTGTGTGAGAGGGGGATCCCAGAAAGCCTATATGACAATTGGATTTTCTCTCCCTATCGCAAGATGCTAATGTTTGTTTGACAACTTTGGAAAGTTATCCTTTCAACCTATTCCAAAGCCCCACACCTTAAGAAAATGTATTTTTTCTAAAAAAAAATGTAAAAATGTCTATGGAATTTTAGTTAAGCTCTTGATTTTAAGGTTGTTGTTTACTCAGAGGTGTATTGTTGTCCCTTGACCAAGTTTTGAGGAACACTTGGTCATATTTGACCATTTTTGGGACTTCGATAGCCTATCGAAGATGGAGCACCAGAAGAAGCATAGATCATGGGATCTCAGCCTAATTTCGAGCCCCTTTTTGGGTTTTGGGACAATGTAATGGGAAAGTTATGTCGGCCCGTGGGTTTACCCACACTTAGGCCCACTTTTGTATGTATAAATAGATGTCTAGGCAAAGAAAGTAAGAGGACGGTAGCCTTGATGTATCCTCCATAAACAACATGAAACTGACACAGAGTTGTAATTTGATGGATCAAATGAACATGGACTGACATGGGTATTGAAATAGGAAATTTGTGATGGTTGACTCTCACAACAACATAAACATAACATGGACCAAAAAATGATGATGCAGTGGATACTGTGACTTTCGTCGGGTGACCCAAATGAGTAAAGAAGCTCAGAGGATTGGTTTAGTGCAGAGGTTCAACAGATGAAAATGTATGCAAAGACTAAGTTTCATGTTCAAGGGAAACCGTAAGAGTGACTAGTGATGTTTTCAAAAACCACTTGGCTTGCTTCCTTCATTATTTTCCCCCATCCAGATAGATGAGTACCTCTTTTTAATTTAACGAGCTCGAGGAGGGTAACACATCCTCAATATAACTCACCTTCGATAAGTCCCTCTTTCTTTTGTTTAACGAATTGGAAGAAGCAAGGGTTCGGTCCCATATGGGCCCTTCAATGTATGATTTTTTAAACGAGTCCAGAGAAGGTAAACTCAGTGATTTTTCATGTTTATAGAGTCTAAAAGGAACTTAAAGACGACTCCAGGGTTGTCCTTTTTCATAATTTTAGTCTCATGAGGCCAAAAAAGAGATGAACTACCGCTCGAAAGATGCCTTTTCAAACTGTTTAATGAGTGTAAAAGGAAGCAAGATCACTCGACAATATTTTCATGTTTAGAGTGTTTGAAAAGATCTTTAAAGAAGACTACAGGGGGTTCCTTTTTCGTATGGATTTTACGAGTCCAAAAAAGTGATAAATGTCTACTCGGTTGCGTTCTCATGTTTTTTATGAGCGTGAGAAAGAACAAAGACTAAGCTCGATATTCTGCCCCCAGCTTGAAAGCTAGTGGCTTAACTCCAGAATGATCATCAAAGGCTGGAGACATGCCCCCCAGGCTTCAATTCATTCACCGACTTTGAGGTTGTCACCAATTTCTGTAATAGATGGAGAAAAAGGATAAGGGTCGATAAAATGAAGGTTCAAATACGAGACCTAACGAAAGACTCTACTTGACATCTACGAGATCTAGCAAAAGACTCGACTTGACAGGAGAGGTGACTATTTCATTTTTTAACGAGCGTGACATAGAAAATGAACTATGCTTGAGGCTCTGGGTTGAATCCCTAGATTTCTATTTCATTTTTTAACGATCTTGTTACAGAGAGGAAAAACTATTCTCATAGCTTCTGTTTCATTTTTTAACGAGCTTGCCACAGAGAAGCGAAACCATGCTCATGACTTTTTTTTTCATTTTTTAACAAGATTTCCACAATAAAGAGAAACTATGCTCATGGCCTCTATTTGATTTTTTAACTAACATGCCACAGAGAAGAGAAACTATGCTCATATCTTTTGTTTCATTTTTTAACGATCTTGCAACAAATAAGTGAAACTATGCTCGTTGAATCTTCTTGATTATGGCTTCCAAGAGGATAACGCTATGGAAGGACACCATGTCAAGGGACACAACTCGGTCATGGATTCCAAGAGATCTTCACTGGATGGAATAAGAATGCTCTGGAAGGAACACATGTCGAGGGCTATGATAGGGGTAAGGATATCAAGCTCCAATAGCCCTACCAAAGAGATCACCATGTCAAGTACCACCTCTAAGTTATCTTCATCGACAAAAGAAGGCATGGGAGATAACACCACATAATTGACCTATGACAGGGGTGATACCGACTGCATATAAGACCCATTTAGGGAGGTCATTGGGTTTATGGTTAAGTTAGGGCCAATAAATGATATTTGATCAATAGTTACCATTCTTCCATCGTGCGGGAGAGATATCACATGAAAAATAGTGGACACAATAGCTTTCATGGCATAGACATAATCTCGCCCAAGGAGTAAATCGAAATCCAAGGGGTCCTGGACTACCATAACATCAATAAAGAAAGTTTTCCCTCCCAAATTTATGGGAAAATAAGGAAGGATCCCTAAAGGGTGACTGGTTCTTCTGTTAAAATTGAACAGAGTTTGGGTAACCGACATAATTTGAGGATAAACCAAAGCTTTCCAAGCAATTGAGGACAATATACTAACAAAAAAACCTTCATCTATCAGTGTCTGAGGAACAACCCAACCACAAACTTGTACTGTAACCTTGAAAGGAATGTGAGAGGGAAGATGAGGTCTAGTTAGCACACCCCAATAAAAAAGGATGGCCTTATTACTTGGAGGGGGTTTCGTGGGAGAAAGATGAATGCCCCCCAGCATGGTAGATTTTGTATCAACGAGAAAAACATTGGTAGAATCAGGTTTACTCTCTAGAGGGAGAGTAGGGTCGATCGATGATGGGATCAGATAAACCATGTTGGAAATATTTAGAGGAAGAGTGGGATTGAATGATGAAGTAACTGGAACAACCACTTTGGCACTCTTCAGATGAAGGGTGAGACTAACCTAGGACAGAACTGGATCAGTCACTTTGACACTCTTCAGAGGAAGAGTGGGATCAACCGATGGTAGAACCAGAGCAACCAATTTGGTACTCCTCAATGGAGGATTGGGATCGATTGATGGTGGAACCATATCGACAACTTTGGCACTCGTCAGAGGAGGAGTGGGATTGACCAATGAAGTAACTAGAGAAACAACTTTGGCACTCCTCAATGGAGGAGTGGGATCGACTGATGGCGGATGCAGATCGACCACTTTGGCACTCTTCAAAGGAGGAGTGGGATTGAACAATGAAGTAACTAGAGAAACCACTTTGGTACTCCTCAATGGAGGAGTGGGATCGACCAATGGCAGAACCAGATCGACCACTTTGGCACTCTTCAGAGGAGGAGTGGGATCAACCGATTAAGTAATCGGAGAAACCACTTTGTCAACTAGTTTAACTAAGGATGTGACCAGATTGACAACATGATCAACTAGACTGACTGGGGATGGAACTAGATTGACCATTCCATCAACTAATGATGAGTTGGGGGAAATATAACGATAACCAATTGGGAGGTGAATCTTTTTCAAAATAGAAAAATCCTCATCCATACGAGGAAAAAGGTGAGAATAATGATCACCTTCGCATAACATACAAGGAAATTTGACAGTTGTCTTCGTCTTACCAACCTTAACATCTCTAGTTGACGGGATGTCACTAGCATGTATAGCAGAGGCCGATGATGTGGAGGACCACATTTCTAATACCTTGGGAAGACCAAGGCAATCCCTTAGAAGGTGTTCACCCTTACAAAGACTGTAAGGGAATTTGGGTTTCAGATTCTTCATTTTAATATTTTTCACCTCATCAACACTCCCAGTACTATTAACAGTAGTTGGTTGCTTAGATCCAACATATGACATAGTTGGAGGCTTGTTCTTTTTCGGGGTCTTCTTCTTCTTCTCTTTCCATTTCTTCCTCTTCTGATCAGCCTGGCTACTTTCTTTAGATCTTTCACTAGGCGAATAAGGAGAAAAGGAAGGAGACTTAATGGGTGAAGAAGGTGAAAAGTTGACATGAGCTTGACATGTGGGTGGTGTAATGAAATCTAAAGTATTAGGTGTAGCTGAAGCGCTGGGAGGATTCGAGATCACTAGAGTGGGGAATAACCAAACCGGTAATTCGATGGTGAGTCCCAGAAGACTCAGTGTGGCAATGTATGGAGGACCAAAGTTTCCAAAAGAAGGAAAGGTGAAAGGTTCCTCAATACAAGGAGTTCCTCCATTGGTACTCCCAGGAGTTGATGCCATTAACACTAAATCGACCTAAGGTTGATGTCATTAACACTAAATCGATCTAAGGTCCACTAAGTAAAACAAACAACACACACTCTGAATCTAAAAGAAAACAATCAAACAAAACTTACAACAACGAAACCACTAGTTTGTGATGAAATCCAAGATTGTGAGATCAATATAGGAAGGGACGGGGATAGAATGGGTGGTTCAGTTACGTTGGCGACCCGCTTAATGGACTTATGCCTTGGTACAAGCTTCCACGCAGTAAATGTAGATTTACCATCCAAGGAGCTCGAGTGAGTTTGACCAATGTCTGTTCCAGGTATAATGAGACTTCCCTTCACTGTCACCTCGTGTAAGACTCTGAATATTATGGCTACTAAGGTCACCAAATCCTAGTCAGCCCTAGGGTAGGTACAGTCAACGGTCCAGTATGAATGTATGGGCAGGATAACAAGTCCGAAATCCTTCGAAATAATTGAGGACAAATGGACCGGTAGAACTCCAGAGGACCCTGAATGAATTCAGAATTCATGAAGCACCAAGACCAAATGAAGATAATTGAACCTCAAGAAGAACCTTTTTGGCCCTTGACCAAGTTTTGAGGAACACTTGGTCATATTTGACCATTTTTGGAGTTTGATAGCTTGTCAAAGATGGAGCGCAACACGAAGCGGAGATTGTGGAAGCCTGACCCATTTCTTGGGTCCATTTTGGGTTTTGGGGGATAATGTAATGGGTATGGGATGTCTAACCATGGGTTCACCCATGTTTAGGCCTATTTTGTAAAGTATAAATAAGCATCTAGGAAATGTAAGAGAGAAGAAGATAAGCAAAGTGATAGTAAAGTCTTTGTGTATATTGTGTGACCAACTTGTAGAACTGAGTGCAAGTGTTGTAAGTGCTAAGTGCACGGATTGTAAGAAGGCTATGAGCTAGATCTACTTAGAGAAGGAGGATCTGGAGAGGTCCGCGCAGATCTCCTATCCTATGCAGAGTACAAGTGTGAGCTATGTGTTGTAACTCAATTGACCTAATCTAATAAAGAAGAAGAAGACTTTTTGGACGTAGCCCCAGGGTGGGGGTAAACCATGGTAACTCTGTGTGTTGTGCTCGGTGCTTAGACCTAATGTGTTGATCTCTTTCCATGTTTTGTGATTGATATGATTATGCTATGTTCTTTTCTATGATATACTTAGATAGATTCACTTTTCTTTGTGCTTCTTAGATGTGTGGGTGTAGATCTGACATATATGAAAGTGTTGAGTGCTAGACCTATTTTTTTGTTGCTAAGTGCTAACTTAACTTAGATCTAAGTGAATTCTATGGTGATCTGTGCCATCTTCGGAGTGCCATGAGGGTTGAATACAAATGAATGACCTATGATAAAATTGCTTGCTAAGAGTAAGAATCACAGATCTGTGTCCAAGCTAAGGTTGTAGAAACTTGAGTCTTGCAACCAACCCTGCCTCTACCTTGGGTGAGACTTCATCTTCTTCGTAGGTGTTGCCAAAAGGGCTGGTAGTTAGGGTTTTGTTGGTGCGATGTTGAAGCATTGAACCTTGGGTCTTCCCCTGTGCCAAAAAATGGTTCTGTTGCTGGGACCTGAAACTGTGATTGCTGGGAACTGAGGAAGAAGAAACTTTGTGCAAAAAGAATCTTTGTGAGTAGATCTATTGCCCTATTACGCAGATTTTTACTCGACCTGTGAAGCTTTGTGCCAGGAATAAGGTCATATCTGGAGAAAGGAATATCAGATCCAAAGAAAAGAAGTGAGATCTGAACGCTCTGTGCTCTAAGAAAATTAAAAGTGGAAAACTCTAAAAGAAAGAAGTCAGATCTGCAGAAAAGAGGTAAGATCTGTAAGATCTGTGCCCTAATAAAGGTAAGAATAGTCAAAAGTTCTTAGATCTGGAAGCTTCATGCACTGTAGAAGTAAGATAAGTGAATTTTTTTTCGTTTCTAGAGCACAGATCTAAGTCTATTTGATAGATTCTGTCCTAGATTAAAAAATAGGGCAATACTAGATGAAAGAAAGTTTGATATGAATAAATCTGATAAGTATAATGATAGATATGTTATACCTATGCATAGAAAGAATGTCTAGAATAACAAATGGATGTAGGATCCTAGAAAGAATTTTTTTAAGGCTAGCCATTATGATCCTATCACGTAGTACAAGAAGAGTTGGGGATCATTGAAGAGAAAGAGAGGATTAAATCTTTGTTACAGTTGCAGAAGACTAGGTCATCTTTCTAAGGAATGCCCTAGGAGAAAACCTAGTTGCCTTTGTTGTAAGGCTATGGACCATGAAATACTAGATTTCCCTAGAATGATTGCTAGACTTGAAAAGCTGAATATGGAGCAAGCAGACCCTGAAAAATACCAAGAAACTAAGATTATAGAAGAACCCTAGCAAGAATTAGAGATTATGTTACTGAAAATGAAAGAAACCCTAAATGAACATAAAGATGCCAGTTTTTCAGAGATCTTGAAAGAAAAGGAGAAAATCGAAGTAAGAATAGGATACTTCGACATCGACTGTGCTCTAGATGAGGGAACATAGATGAACATTATGATAGAAAGTACTTGGGAAACCCTGGGAAGGCTTGCTATGGTTCCTTCACTAGGAAGAATAGGGTTGTTTAAAGGAAAAATGGTAACCCTTTGTAGTAGAATTACCTAGATAGCTATGAGTACCCATGGAGCTTCGACAGAGGAAGAGTTCAAAGTCATTGGATTTATTGAGGACCATGCCCCATTTCCATATTTTTTAGGCAAGATCTGGATTGAAAAAGACCAGATATGGAGAAAAGAAGAAAAGGAAGCC
This sequence comes from Picea mariana, assembly GCA_032191745.1. Taxonomy (NCBI): domain Eukaryota; kingdom Viridiplantae; phylum Streptophyta; class Pinopsida; order Pinales; family Pinaceae; genus Picea; species Picea mariana. The sequence goes on from JASDQU010107759.1 coordinate 192,598, forward strand.
CTAGAACAGAAGAAGCAAGAACTCATAGAATTTATGACTAGAACAATAACCTACTTGATGGAGGAAAAAGAGAACGGATATCAAAAATTGAACACTAGGGACCTGGGTGTCAAAGCTATAAGAGCGTTAGAGGAACCACATAAGACCGAAATTCCTAATCCATATGAGGAAGGAGTATTATCCTTGGATTTGAAGAAAGAACCTCAGCCGCGCGAAGTGCCTATGTCGAGAAAAGATAAGACTCATAATGGAAAAAGGATGACCAAGATGAAGCTCACTAGGAAGAAGGATAGGAAGATAAGTAAAAAGAGAGCTAAGATTGAAAAGTTACAGAAGGTTTCAGAGGAATCTTAGCAGAAGGAAAAACCACAAGAATTAAGCTTCGCCGGGATATCAGAACAACGACATATGCCACTTCACCAAGGCGAAGTAATATAACCATTGAAATCCAATATAACCATTCAACTGCTGCTCCGAATGGGTCAAAAAGAATTTATGGCCCACCACTAGACCATTCAACTACACCATAATGGACAGAACATAAGTTAATTCAACCTCATACCTGTTGCAAGCAGACCGTTGCTAAGTTTCCCTACTTAGTCCGTCGCACCACGCACCGAGAATACTTTTTGCTAAGTGATAATTTGAGCCTGAAACATAAGATTACTTCACCCTGTGATCATTTCCTAGTTCCCATACCATTCACTGTAGTCTCTACATTCATTTCACATCGGAGATAAGTTGACCCAAGCTTGTATGTCGGACGAGCTCAGCACTGCTGAGAAAGTAGTTGAAGAAGTTTTGATTGACTTAATGACTAAGTGAGTCATCTCAGAGCGAAGATTATCTACATGATTCCAAGCATCATCAATGAGAGGACCCTAGGCCTCCCCTTCCACTGCTCGCGCTGGTCTATCTCGGCTAACCAATGAGAAATAGACCAAGCACAGGGATGACATCGCAAATGCCAAGCTTATCCCATGCATTCTACGTACTTACTTACCACCTCTAAGCGGTGCCATCAACTGTGACAATGTACCTTGTGACTTTGAGTACACTTTGATCACCGCATACCTTCTGAAAGGGGTGCACGTAGTTTGTGCTGACCAGGATAAGCTTGTAGCACTGAAATTTAGTGATTTTAACCTTGGAGATCGTAAGGTTTACAGCATGTTAGCCCCACATAAGTACTAAACCAGGACCAAAGGCAAGAATTCTAAGATTGTCCCACAGTCATGGACCCAGAACCTTGTGTAGTCCACACTACTTAATGTAATGAAGATCCCGCACTTTGGAAAACACCAAGAAGTCAACGCATGCGTCAAGTTGTTGTTGTCCTGCTACCACATAGGATACTTATGGTTGGACTGCCGCATCACTGTGGATACAACCTTGATCAATTATATCACAGGCCTTAGTATGCAAGGCCTTGACCCACAATAATTTTACCCTAGAAAGACCTCAAATCAAGCACTAGCACAAAAGATAAAAGAAACTTATGGAAATGTCGAGAAAGGCATGCGAGGCTACAAGGTAGCCTCTATCCAGAGTGGTGCAGTGCGCCTTACCTGTCAGCTGATCATGGGAAAGATAGTTCACAAGAACAGTCCAACACAAGTGACTGGATTTGTAGTCTACCTCATAGGGAAGTGCACCGAGGGACTATAGATGAATTGGGCGCAGTACCTTGTAAACCAGCTAGAGCTTGATTGCAGAGAAGTACAAGACCAGGGGTACGAGTTCCACTTTAGTTGGTTTCTCATCCTAATCTGTTTCATCGCTTGGGAGCTACCAGAGGGTGCCACTTTTTCGAAGATTGAACCCTTCGAACCACTGGTCATGAAATTATGTACGTTGTGGTTCTCCGACAACATGAACAAGCAGTGGCAATCCAATGTCATCTTCCACACTTATTACAACCAATTGAAGAATGCAATCCAGTCTACACCGCACCTCACCCCAAACTAAATTCATAGGTTTAGAACTTTGATAAAATTCAACGTGGACTGCCACTTCACCTATATCACAGTGCGCACTGATGAGCACAAATAGCAGCTCCAGTCATACTACAAGTTGACAGAAGAAGACTTGGAGCAGCTTACCAAGGAATGGTCAGCGGGCCTCCTTGTTCCAGCGGACCCCGCAGAAATGTCCAACATGGAAAGCCATGAAGCTATTCCATATACACCTGGACCAAGCAAGACCAAAAAGGATGATGAAGTTCAAGATATCCATAGCACATCCACGAAGACTACTTCAATCTCACCTATGCAGGGAGGCGATGGTGAAGAACTAGGTGGTACAGAGGTTGAGCAAAACAAAGGTGAGGTTACTCTGCCTAGAGAGGAGGAGGATCCCAGTAAGAAAAGGAAGATTACCCCACCAAATCCCTCATCACAAAAGAAAACTAAGGCCACCTAGATTACATTTAAGACTACCCTCACACCGAACGACCTCGACTTCTTAATCGTTGCGCTAAATGATGCTTCACTAGAGATTGCAGAAAAGAGAGAAGTGAAGAAGGAGGAGCTATTCAGCTGAATCAAGAGAGAACTTCAAGAAGTGCAGCAGGCACTCCATTCTAGTCGATCATTTTCTACTGTGCCCTTGACAATTGGAAAAACAGGAACAGGTGATGAGCCCACCCAATTACACCAGATCGCTGAGAAAGTTGAAGCTCACCTTCGACGAGCTAAAGAAGACATAGTGCAAGCCACCCAGGCTTTGATACAAGTAAAGAGTGCACTTGTAGAACAACAGAGTAAGGAAGAATGGGAAATTCTTTCCCTGCAAGAGAAGTGGGATGAGGAAAAAGCACAGTTATAGCAGAGCAAGGACTAGTCCCTAGCAGAGCAACTTGAAGTATAGGAAAGGGTTCACAAAGCACTTTTCTCTGTGATGGTCATAGAATTAAAGATTGAAGAACGTGTCCCACAACAGGTGGCACAACTTGAAGAAGTAATCTAGTAACTTCAGCAGCACATCAAAAATCTGGAACTTTGTACCATGCCCGAGACTCCTCAAGAAATAAGGGATCTAAGGGAGGCAACTTCCCGTAGCGCAGTTGGCCGATTAAAATCCTTTTCCTTGGAATGCAAGCAGCTAAGTGCTAGAAGCACCCAGACTTACGAGAACCTCATAGAGAATCCAGAGTTGCAGGAATTGGAGGCACATCTCCAAGAAGTAAAGCAACACACAAACATGTTATAGGTGTAGTTGAAGGCTTTGACCCCAGTCGAAAGAATGAAGAGGTTTGTAGAACAACGCACTGCCCAAAAATAGGTACACACACTGCAAAGTAAAGTGATGGAAGTCTCCCAATGACTTCAACTAATCCAAGAAAAGGCATGCCAACTATTCACTGAAGTTGAAAGCCAGGGAACCGAGATTGAACAGGTTGTCATCACCGCATGACAACACCTAGAAGGGCCAATAAATGACACAGTGATCTAGGAGTTCACTGAGAAAGAGGTTGTCACACTGCAGTAGGTCGAAGTAGCTCGAGCCAAGATCGAGGAATTTGAGGCAGAATTGATCATACCAGAGTGACTCGGGATGAGTCACAGGTGAGTGTTGGGGGCATGTTGGCCCTTGACCAAGTTTTTAGGAACACTTAGTCATATTTGACCATTTTTGGACTTCGACAGCTTGTCAAAGACGGAGCGCAATTGGAAGTAGAGATCGTGGAAGCTAGACCCCTTTCTTGGGTCCATTTTGGGTTTTTGGGGATAATGTAATGGGTATGGGATGTCATCCCATGGGTTTACCCATGTTTAGGCCTATTTTGTAAAGTATAAATAAGTAGCTAGGCAATGTAAGAGAGAAGAAGATAAGCTAAGTGCTAGTAAAGGCTTTGTGTATATTGTGTGACCGACTTGAAGAGCTGAGTGCAAGTGCTGTAAGTGCTAAATGCATGGATTGTAAGAAGGCTATGTGCTAGATCTACTTGGGGAAGGAGGATCTGGTGAGGTGCGCACATATCTCATGTCCTATGTAGAGTACAAGTGTGAGATCTGTGATATAACCAGACTGACCTAAGATAATAAAGAAGAAGAAGACTTTGTGGATGTAGATCCAGGGTCGGGGCGAACCACAGTAACTCTGTGTGTTGTGCTTGGTGCTTCGACCTAATGTGTTGCGCTTGATATGATTATGCTATGTGATTTTCTATGATATACTTAGATAGATTCACTTTGCTTTGTGTTTCTTAGATGTGTGGGTGTAGATATGACATATATGAAAGTGTTGAGAGATAGACCTATTTTGTTGTTGCTAAGTGCTAAAATAACTTAGATCTAAGTGAATGTTGCGGTGCTCTGTGCCATCTATGGAGTGCCATGAGGGTTGAATACAGATGAATGACCTATGCTAAAATTTCTTTCTAAGAGTAAGAATCATAGATCTGTCTCCAAGCTAAGGTTGTAGACACCTGAGTCTTGCAACCAACCCTGTCTCTACCTCATGTGAAACTTCATCTTCTTCGCAGGTGTTTCCGAAAGGGTCGATAGTTAGGGTTTTGTTTGTGAATTGTTGAAGTGTTGAACCTTGGGTCTACCCCTTGTGCCAACAAACCCCCAATATACAATATGACTACTACGAACAGTTGAACCACGGAGGGATAATCTCTGTAACTCTAGGTTTTCTCCTATGCCAACAAATGGTTCCATTGCTAGGACCTGAAACTATGATTGCTGGGAACTGAGAAAGAAGAATCTTTGGACAAATATTCATCTTGAGTCTTTGGAAGCTCTGTGCAAAAGAAGGAAGGACAGATCTGAAGAAAAGAAGTTAGATCTGAATGCTTTGTGCTCTAAGAAAGGTTAATGTGGAAGCTTCTAAAGAAAAGAGGTCAGATATATGGAAAGAGGTAAGATCTGTAAGCTCTGTGCTCTGATAGAGGTAAGAACAACTAAAAGGTTTTAGATATGGAATCTTTATGCTCTGTAAAAGTAAGATAAGTGAGAATTTTTGTTTCTAAAATATGGATCTAGGTATGCTTGATAGAGTCTATCCTAGCTTGAAAACTAGGGCATTGTTAGATGAAAGAAGGTTTGATATGAATAGATCCGGTAAGAATAATGATAAATATGTTATACCTATGCATAGAAAGAATGTTTGGACTAACCAATGGATGCAGGATTCTAGAAAGAAGTTTTTGCAAGCTAGCTACCATGATCCTAATGCATAGTACAAAAGAGGCTAGGGATCATTTACAAGAAAGAGAGGATTAACCCTATGTTACAGTTGCAGAAAACCAGACCATCTAGCTAAGGAATTCCTGAGTGGAAGACCTAGTTGTCTCTGTTGCAAAGCTTTGTACCATGAAGTGTTGGATTTCCCTAGAATGAATAATAAGCTTGAAAGAATGAATCTTAATGAAGAAAACCCTAAGAAAGCTATATAAATAGCTGAATCTCAGAAAGAATCTGAGAAAGTATTACTACTAATGAAAGAGACCCCAAATGAGCACCAACATTTTAGGTTATCAGAGATCTTTAAAGAAAAAGAATGCATCAAAGTAAGAATAAGAGCTTTTGATATAGATTGTGTCCTTGATGAAGAAACACCAGTGAACATCATGCCAGAGAGAACTTGGGAAGCTATAGGAAGAACTGTTATGATCCCTTCACTAAGAGGAATAGGGATCTTTAGAGAAAAGTTGGTGACCCTATGTGGAAATCTCACTCAGATATCTATGAACTCTAATGGAACTTCGATAGAAGAAGATTTTAAGATTATAAATTTTATTGAGGACAACACCCCATTTACTATGTTACTTGGAATGCCTGGGATTAAGAGAGATCAATCCAGAAAGAAAGAAGAAGAAAAATATTTAGAACAACAAAGACAAGAGTTAATAGATTTCATGACCAGAAGGATTGCGCAGTTGACTGAAGAATAGTAGAATAGATCAAAGCCACTTATCATTAGAGGCTTAGATGTCGAAGATGAAAGAATGTCAAAAGGATCATAGAAGACCAAAGCACATGTCCTAGAAAAAGAAGAATTGTTACCCTTGGGTCTTAGGAGAGAATCTTAGCAGCATGAAGTACCTATGTTCAGGGAAAATAAGAATCAAAATGGGAAGAGAATCCCCAAGATGAAGGTCACTGAAAAAAAGGATAGGACACTAAGTAAAAGGAGAGTTAAGATCGACAGACTACAGAATAATTCAAAGGGAACCTCACGGAATGGGAAACTTGCAGAAATTGAACTTCATCTAGATATCAAACCAGCGACATAGGCCACTTCGTCAAGGTGAAGTAATATAGCCGTTGCAAGATTATATAACTGTTCAAATGCCTCTATGAAGAAGTTGAAAAGAATTGATGGTTCACCACTAGACCATCAGACCACACCATAATGGATAGAACATGAGTTAATGGCGCCTCATACCCGTGGCAAGTATACTGTTGCTAACTTTCTTACCTAGTCCACCACACCACGCACCGAGAATACATTTTTCTAACTAAGAACTTGAGCCCATAGCCTGAGATTATTTTTCACTATGATCATCGCCTTGTTCTTGTACCCTCCACTATAGTTTTTGAGTCTAGTTCACACCCGATCTAATCGACCCTAAGCTTGTATGTCGGACGAGCTCAACGCAATAGAGAAAGTAGTCGAAGAAGTTCTGGTTGACTTAATGAATGAGAGAGTCATGTCAGAAAGAAGGATGTCTTCAGGTGTGCAAGCATCATCAACAAGAGGATTCCAAGCTTCTCCCTCAACTACTCGTGGAGCAGGACCTTCCCGAACCATGGCAGAGACAAGAACAAAGCACAAAGATGACATTACGAACGCCAAGATTATTCCACACATTCTGTCGACTTACATACCACCTCTGAGTGGTGGGATTAACCACGACAGTGTACCCAGAGACTTTGAGTATACTTTGGTCACTGTGTACCTTCTGAAAGGGGCGTGCACAGTTTGAGACGATCAAGACAAGCTCACAGTGTTGAAGTTTAGTGACTTCAACCTCGACGATAGGAAAGTCTACAGTATTCTTTCCCCACACAAGTATCTAATGAAGATGAAGGTAAAGAACTCAAAGATCGTCCCACAATCCTGGGCCCAAAACCTCACGCAGTCTACATTGTTGAATGTTATGAAGATCCCACACTTTGGTAGACACTAGGAGGTGAATGTGTGTGTAAAGTTGCTTCTATATTGTTATAACGGAGGATACCTATGGCTAAACTGATGCATCACTGTGGATCCGACCTTGATTAATTGGATCACAGGGCTTAGCATGCAAGGCTCTGACCCTCAGGAGTTCTACCCTGGCAAGACCTCCAAGTGAGCATTAGCACAGAGAATTAAGGAAACCTATGGCAATGTCAGGAAGGGCATGCGAGGCTACAAGGTAACCTTTATCCAAAGTGGTGCAGTGTGCCTTTCCTATCAGCTGATTGCAGGCAAGTTAGTTCGTGATAATAGACCAACTCAAGTGACTAGATTCGTGGTTGACCTCGCAGGGAAGTGCATAGAGGGATTACAGATGAACTGGGCGCAATACCTTGTCAACCAACTAGAGATTAATTACAGAGAAGAGCAAGACCAAGGGTATGACTTCCACTTTAGTTGGCTTCTTATACTGATCACTTTCATTTCCTGGGAGCTACCAGAAGGTGCCACTTTCTCGGATATAGAACCCTTTGAACCACTAACCATGAAGTTCTGTATGTTGTGGTATTCCAGCAACATGAGAAAACAGTGGAAATGCAATGTCATCTTCCATGCCTACTACAACCAGTTGAAGATCATAATTCAGTCTACACCATGCATCACCCCGAGTACACTTTACAGGTTTAGACCCTTGATGAAGTTCAACGCGGACCACCACTTTACCTACATTATAGCACACACTGATGAGCATAAACAACAACTCTAGTCATATTATAGATTGACAGAAGATGACTTGGAGGATATTACCAAGGAATGGTTGGTATACCTCCTTGTTCCAGCGGACCCCATAGAGATTTCCGATATGGATAGTCCTGAAACTATGCCAAACACACTTGGACCAAGTAAAACTAAGAAAAATGACAAAGTGCATGATGTCCATAGCACATCGGTGGAGATATATTTAACCTCACCTGAGCAGGGAGATGATGGTGGAGAACTAGGTGGCACGAAATTTGAGCAAAACAAAGGCGAAGTTACTCCACCTAGAGACGAAGAGGATCCAACTAAGAAAAGGAAGGTTACCCCGCCAAAGCCTTCATCCTGAAAGAAATCCAGAGCCACCAGGTCTACATTTAAGACTACCCTCACCTCACATGACTTCGACTTATTAGTTGTTGCGTTGAATAATGCTTCATTGGAGATCGTGAAAAATCAAGAAGTGAAGCAGGAGGAGGTATTCAGCCGAATCAAGGGTGAACTTTGAGAAGTGAAGCAAGCACTACAATCTAGCCACACAGTTTCTATTGCACCCTCGACAAGTGGAAAAAAATAACCAGAAGATGAGCCAACCCAACTGCACCAGATCGCCAATAAAGTTGAAGCTCGCCTTCAAAAATCTCAGGAAGAGACAACACAATCTACCCAAGATTTGGCACAGGCACAGAAAGATATTCTAGAATAGTGCAGTAATGCAAAACAAAAAAAACTAGCTCTTCAAGCAAAGTGGGAGGAAGAGAAAGTAGCGCTACAACAAGACAGGGAACAGTTGCTCATAGAGCAACTCAAAGGATAGGAATGGGTTCATAGAGCACTTCGCTCTGTGACAATCATTGAAGTCCAGATAGAAGAATGAGTTCCACAATAGCTGGAAAAACTAGAAGGAGTGATCCAACAACTTTAGCAATGCATCGTAGACCTGGAACTTCACACTGTCCCTTAGACACCTCAAGAAATAAGAGATCTAAGAGAGGCCATTGCCCGAAGTGAAATTGACCGACTAAAATCCTTTTCCTTGGAATACAAGCATCTGAGCTCCAGAATCACCTAGACGTATGAAAGCCTCATGGAAAATCTAGAATTACAGGTGTTAGAGTCGCAGCTCCAACACGCACAGCAGTAGGCAAACACGTTACAAGCACAGCTAAATGACTTGTCACTAGTTGAGAGAATGAAGAGGTTTCCAGAGCAACGAATGACCCAGTAGAAAGTATGCACACTCCATAGTAAAGTAATGGAAGTCTTTCAATGGCCTAAAACAGTGAAAGAAAAGACATGCCAATTATTCACTGAACTTGAAAGCCAAGGAGTAGAACTTGAACAGGTTGTGAGTACAACACAACAACGCCTCGAAGGACCAGTCAATGATGCACTTATTTAGGAGTTCACTGAGCAAGAAGCAGTAGCACTAAAACAGATCAAAGTAGCTCGAGCCAAGATCGAGGCATTTGAAGTAGAATTTCTCAGACCAAAGTGACTCAGGATGAGTCACAGGTGAGTGTTGGGGGCATGTTGGCGCTTGACCAAGTTTTGAGGAACAGTTGGTCATATTTGACCATTTTTGGGACATCGACAGCCTATTGAATATGGAGTGCCAAACAAAGCAGATATCATGGGATCTCAGCCCACTTTTGGGCCCCTTTTTGGGTTTTGGGACAATGTAATGGGAAAGGGATGTCGGCCCGTGGGTTCACCCACGCTTAGGCCCACTTTTGTATGTATAAATTGATGTCTAGGAAAAGTAAGTAAGAGGATGGTAGCCTATCTATGTGATGTAAGATAAGTGATAGTAGTGCTCTGTGCATGACTATATAAGGGTTAAAAAGATAAGTGAAAGTTATTATAGAGATTATAGAAGACTTTGTGCTACAACGTAAGGAAGATGGATCTAGCGAGCTATGCAAATCTTTGGTCCTATGTGTAGAAGGGTTTTTGGTGATTGTGTGCTGTAACCGATTGAAGAAATTAATACAGAAGAAGATTTGGTGAATATAGCCCCAGGGTGGGGGTGAACCACATACATGTTGTGTTGCTCTGCTTTGTGCGATGTATCGATGTGTTTCTATGTGATGAATGTTAGATAGGCCTGATGTTTCTTTGTGCCTAAGCATGTGAATGAATGCTAGATATGACCTATATGGATGTGCTTAGTGCTCGAATCTGTTATATCTAATGTGCTCCTTTTATGTTAAGTGTCATTAGATGATGGATCTGCTTACACACTGTGATACTCTGTAATTAGGGTACGTCTGTGTTGTTACTAAGAACTGAATATTGATGAAGATTAAATGCTAAGTTCTCTGTTAAGTGTTAGAATCATAGATCCATGTCCTAGATAAGGTTGCAAACATCTGAGTTCTGCAACCACCCCTACCTCTACCTCAGGGGAGACTTCATCTTCTTCGCAGGTGTTTCCAAAAGGACCGGTAGTTAGAGTTTTGTTGGTGCAATGTTGTAGCATTGAACCCTGGGTCTGCCCCTATGCCAACATGTATGAGAGTGAAAACTGATGATATCATGACTTAATTCCCAAAACATGCATAAGAAATGATAAGCAGTCTTTTATTTCAATGAATGCCTATTTAAGGTAAGGAGAAGGATTTTCCTTTCACTCTCAAACACTAAGATGCAATTACCTCATGCAATAGTCCTGAATCAAAAATCCGATACAATGCTAAAATGTTTACATGTGACTGATAATCATTTTCATGTAAAGCTTCCTATGTTAATCAAAATTCAAGATCTGTGATATTTAAGCAACCTGGACGCAAAATTCACATAAACAAAAACACACACTCATTGTGATCAAACAAGAAAAAATAAAACCAAATTCAGACAAGAGGAAATGCTTGGAGAAAAGACCTCAAAGATCAAAGTGAAATAGTGAAAATATCTTTCAATTTCCTTACAAGAACTTTTAGTCAAGTACATAAGTGAGAAAGTAGTAGATCAACACCAAATATCAGGGAAAAAGAGTGACTCAAAGCAAGGAAAATGGATGTCAAAAGTCCAAACAAAACATCATTAATCCTTAGAAATCAAATAATTGGAGGCTAAACAAGGACATGCTAAGATAGCATAAACCCTAAGCAGATGAATCAACAAAAAGAAGACTGAGAAAAACTACTCCCAAGAATATTTTTTCAAAAAAAGGGGAAGCACTCTTGTGTCAAGGGTACCGAAGCGTTGCAACGCTCCGTGGGAGCCTACAATGGAGTTCCAATGCCCTGGTGGTAAAGGAAGAGGAGCACTGGCCTCTCAGAACTCAAATTTTTTCCCATACATAAAAACAAACTTAGGAAAAATGCAAAAATTCAGTGTGTAAGATGAATCCAAGAGACAAAAACACATCTAAGGATCAGAGACACAACATGCATAAGATTGAAAAATGAGAAAAGGCCAAAATAAGACCTAGGAAAGGAATCAAAAATCAATGTCCCTCCCGAGTGGAGTCACCAATTCCTGTAACAGGAGAATCCCCCTGCGGACAAGTGGATTTCCTCTTAGATACTAGACCCCTATGAACAAGATAGAAAAGTGCTATTGTGGACACTGACATTCCTTTTCATGAAGCTAAACTATTCAAAGAAGAAGAAGGAAGAAGGGTAAATACCTTTTACCGACATTTGTCCTTGCTCGATCCAGGCTGATATTGATCTCCAAGTTTTTAAGAAGGTCCTGCAGTACAATGAGCAACAACAATGAAATATACCTCCTACTCTACCATGATTAGCTTCGTAATGGATCTATAAAAGAAACATGTTCATGAAATGTACACAAAATTTAAAGGAAACATGCCAAGCATAGATCTATATTAATGAAAACAAAGTGAAATTATTATGACCATAGATGTAGGTGCAGAAGCTTCACCAAGCTCCCTTTGTCTAGACCCTTGCTCAAATAATCCACACATAATGATGATGGTTCAATGCTATATCCCTTATGAGATCATAATTTTGATGCCTTCAATGTCTCTCCCTTTCACCATGAAGAGGCCTCCTTATATAGGCTTTGAGAGGCCTAACCACTTAAGAGATTCTTGGGATAAGTTGGCGATTCTTATCCTCTAGTTATGGATATTCCCTAAGATCGATCCTTGACCTCAGATCCGAATCCACCCAGCTCCAGATATGAAGGGATTCTTCCCTGATTTCTCTCAATAGTCCAAAATTCACTAAAAAATGGCCAGTGCTCCCTCAGAATGGGGCATAGAGCATTTCAACGCTCCCCCAAAAGAGGTCACAGAGCATTGGCACTCCCTAACAATGTATAGGGAAGCGCTGCCTTCCAAAATTGATTTTTGAGTGGTTTTTTCCATGGAAAAGTACTTGTACTCTCTATCAAATGATTTGTCCTCTTCAAAACCAATATTTTGAGGTGTCTTTTCAGTGTTCTTGATAATGTCGTTCGAGACACGACATAGGCAAGATGACAGTATGATTTTTGTGACACTTGCGGCCAAAACATGACACTTGCGACATTGGTAATGATGACACTAAGCCATCATACTAATGAGTGATTTTGATGTGTAACACTCCCAGTAAATGGCCAAGCCCTCAAACAATATTTCCAATAATAATAAAATATACAAAATAAAAATAAAAAAAGTATCTTGTTTTAGTGTTTTCATGATTGCTAAATACATTTTTGTTTTCTTTTTTGTTTCTGTATTTTATCTCTTTTGAAAGTTGTGTTTAGCAAGATAATGGTTGAACTTAAGTCATGCGACATAATGAACTCTTTTCCTAACTCATCTCTCACATACAACACAATAAGCATCGAGGAACTTGTGGTTTCTTTGAGGATCCCTCCATCTAACCCGTGCAAATGAACAAATTCGAAGAAATTCTAGAAGTGTCTGCCTAGTGGTTTGGTAATACCTTAAGGGTAAGAAGGAAATATGGAAAGGACTACATGAACCCAAACAGAAAGATAGAAAAGGGTCCACCTAATCATCTCAATTTGAGAAATAAACAGAGGTCATCCTCTCTCAATCGCTTAGGGTATCGTGCCGAAATAGAATGGACATTATCAAAAGAGTGATCAGTAGGAGAGGGTATGCAGATATCTCCGTCGGGGCTATTGACGCTCGCTAGTAGCGGAGCAAGGTCTATGATGTTGGGGTGACTTTGTTGGGGCTATGTATGCTCACTGGCAGTGGAGAAACACCAAAGAGAATGAGTAAAGGTAACTAAGGGCTTCATGCCAATGATTTCTTTGCTAGAATTTTGTAAAAGGGGGGCAAAAGTCAGGGTTACAGGAAATGAAGGAGGAATAAAGGTCAAAACCCCATGGGTAGACCCAGGAGCATCAACCAAAGGATTTCATTTTTCAAAGGTAAAAGAGGCTCTGATTTAAAACCAAGAAAGTTTCTCCACCAGCTTTCATACCAGCCGAGTATGAAGGAAGAACAGAGATTCTGCTTTCGCCCAGTGAATCACCATTTGTTGAGCACTCAACACACCCTAAAAATTCTACGTAAAATTTCACTTTTTGGGTACCACTTGATCTTTTGACAATGTCTGATATGAAAAATGTTTCCTTTTCTTATGATTTTTTGATTCTCATTAAGTCTTTAAAAGCTTGTTTGGACATGTGAAAATAATTAACTTAAAAGACTAATATCTAAATTAGAGAAATGACAGTCAAAGTTTTTCGAGATGCACTTAAGGATTTCATCATCAGGATGGATTAAAAGTTAAAGAAAAAACTAGAGAGAAGCAAAGTTGTCGAGTCCCCATCTTTGTCAGTGTCGGAAGACATGAAATTTCTTTTGTGACAAGCACGACTAAGAATATCACCGATGACTAATCAATTTGACATCGACAAAAGGTTCAAAGGATAAGCGTTGAACAAGAAATGAAACAATAATCGTCGATCATCGACTTCCAAAATATTTTTGGAATCAGGAGATTCGAAGAACGATAACCCACGAAGAAACTGCGTGCTAGTTTTATTCCCGAAGGCCAATCCCCGATACTCTCACGGCATCGGTAGTCATAGTGACAAGCTTAGTTTAGTGCATTTGACTTAAACAAAGTCCCAAGTCTGACCATTCCCCATAAGTTAAGTTCCCATTTGTTAGTGCCCTATATCCCAAATTAGTGGCACCGCGTCGATACTATATGATGAAGTGAATCAGCGTCATAATTTTTCTCAGGAGGATACCGATGGAAACATGCATAATAATATCACCGATTCTCGAGCTTCCCACTAAGAAGACAATGGGATGGGACGTTTTAGCTTTGAGATACTCTAGATATGATGCATTTAAGGGTTAATTAATTCTAGAATCTCTCAGTAGTTTCTAATTCGTG
>JASDQU010107759.1:206908-226322 GCA_032191745.1 Picea mariana
CCTGTGCCTCCACCGTCAACCCACAAAGAATTTATTTGCAGATATTCGGTGGTATATTGGTTTGAATTTCACCTATTACTTGTATTAATTGGTTGATATGACTGGTAGGATCTCTCCCGTTATATTCTCTAAGTCATTGAAAACAGGGTTATTTTGTGCACGAAGGAATCTGGATCATCCAGAGGAGCAAAACGAGCAGTCCGGAGATAACTTCCAAGGTCCAGTGAGTATAAAAAAAACAGCTTAGCAAGTGTTACAGGTATGTACCAGTCTATGGATGAATTATGCTTCATTTCATATGCCTTATCCAATGTCACTCTGTGCACCTGCCTAAAGATTGTTTTCGATTGCAGGAATGATGCCTCTGAAGAATCCTACCACCAAGAAATCTCCAAGAGAACCAAAGCTACAACAACCAGAGGTGGGAGAATTTTCCTCCCCAACGGTGTCAAGACAATTGGAATTCGTTCCAAAACCCGTGCCCATCATCAAAATCACCACCAAGAAATCTTTCATTCAACCCCCGACCTTTAGAGACATAGAGGCGAACATTGGGACCAAGAAAATATTCCCGCGTTGGGAAAAATTTTTCAATAAGATTAAGCAGGAAGAACTCCCCGAATATGCCCTGCACAACAATCCTCATACGAGAAGACTTGATGATGAAGTCCTCTTGAATGTTCGAAAGGTGTACCTACACATAGTTGTTGTGAGGGAAATCTCCTTACAGACTAGCAAATAGGGTTATACTTTGCATGGAGATATGACCAAGAGAAAATCTACTTTCTACCTTCGTCCCTAGACTTAAATCCCATTTCTTTTTAGTAAATACATGGCCAGATCAACTTACCTTGTTCCAGGTGTTCGATGTCGATCCTCTTTCGCACTTGATCACATGTTCACAGTTCTCCTTCCAAAGCTAACTTGCATACAATACAAACAAGAACTACACATGCATCTTACCTATAGACTAACGGGTTAGATATTCAAACATGCACTTAAGAAACTATGAATAACTCATGAATTGGGACGGGAAAAGAATTTTCTTTATTACTTTGAATGAGTCAACTTACAAAAAGTCGAGACCGGCCATCGCTCCGCGAACCTGATCCTGGGCTCCTCTTCAACTGTCCTCCAACTTCTTTGCTTTGTATCTCTTGTGGCACAAGAATGGCTAAAGGGTTGGGACAATGGGAATATGAAAATGGGTAGAGTTTCTTTGCTATATTTTTCCTCCTCCAAATGGGACCCCTAGCCCTTCTTTTATAGGCTAGAAGAAGCTAGGTATTTGGATGAACCCTCAGCCATGCATGGCCGAGAGTTTCAGTTAACTCACCCAGAGCTGTGTGTTCCATCAGCAACTTTCCTTTTTTCATGCTTTTGTCGGTCCACACAGGTTGTTTTAGGTCAGCGAGCGTGTACACATGTGCAATAATAGAGTAGGGTGCATGGGCCCTTATAAAAGAGGTTTTTCAAAGAGTTTCTCAGTAGTTCTTTGGCAAAGAAGGGATATGAGATGCCCTGATGCTAGGTAAGCATGTATGGTGCAATTTAGGGTTATAACAGATGCCCCCTAATGTGTGAGGTCAGAAGAGCATCTGATGGCCGAAATACATTACCAATCTTTACTGATGTGCCGAACGATTGAGCCCAAGGATCAGGAATGGGGAGGCGTCGTCTGCAAAATAACAAATGTCTCACCGAGGTGGGCATACCCATGCTCGGGATAAAATAGAATCATGGCTACCAATAAAATACACTGTAGATCCATGTCATATAACTATATAAAGAGTAGCCACGAACAATACACAGTGGAGATACATCTCGAAATCCAAAAGATATACATATAGAGTATCCATCTTCTAGAAGTTGATACGGCCTGATGGCTGGAGATGAGGTCTTCAGAGCTCGAGAAACTACTTCAAAATCTTCAAAAATCGAGTAGGAGTGTAATATGAGTGTACAAATGCACTACCTAGAGGTCTTAGACGGCTCGTCGGTCATGGACTTGATGATCAGACTGAAGGCTTCATTGATTTCAAACATGGACTTGATTGGACATTCAGGATGGTCGAGTATGAGGGCAAGAGACAAATTGTAGAGGGGTCGACTCAGGCTTGGTGACAAACATCCCTTGGAAAATAGCACGACAAATGATGAGACTCAGGTAGCATGGCATTAATCATAATTCTACGAAGCAGTAGACAACACAAACTCTCCATATGTTTGGAAGTATAACCAAATGGCAGCGATGATTTTAGGGGCTAAATTTCACTCATGGGCTAATTTTCCATGGTTTTTCCAAAAATGAGATTCGTTATTTTAAAAATGATTCGCCCAAATTCTACAGGATAAAATTATTTTACCTTAAAAATCGCCAAAATTTTACAAAAACTATATAAAATACTTAGAAATTTGAATACTTTTTAAAAAATATCGCCAAACATTTATAGTTGACATATGAAGGATTAGAAATATTCGCCAAGGTTTCTACATTTTAAAATAAATTTCCATCGTTAAAATCATCCCTGCCAAACGGTGGAGGACACAACTCTATATAGTGTGAACAACTTCCTAAGGTTGTACTACATCCCATAGTTTGATGAACAAACAGACAGATGTGCTTTATCCAAGGGCGACTCATTATGCTGCCAATAAAGAAAATACTTTTCCCTTCCTCTTTTTGGGGTATATTTGATTTTTTTTGTCTTTTTCAATAATTTTGGGAAAAAGAATAAGTGAATGTTACGTTACAATGGAGGAATGAGTATTGCAAACATACAAGTTCAAGGCACAAGGACAAGATTGATGTTCTAGTATAATGATACTCAGGAAAAATCCTTCGGGGGCCAAGGGTGTTAAGACGTAGAAGCAAACTGTTACAAGGCTGATGTATAAGGTATGAAAACGCAGTTAATAAAACACACAATGGTAACGTCCTTCGATGTAATTTTAACGAGCCCAGAGAAGGTAAGCTCGGTGGTTTTTCATATTTAGAGAGTCTGAAAAAACATAAAAGGAGACTCCATTGGGGTACCTTTTTCAAAGATAGTCTAGTCAGTTTGAAAAAGGGGTAAACTAGCACTGACAAGACATCTATTCAAAATTTTTTTAACGAGGGTGACAAGGACAAGATCACTCGACCATTTTTTCATTTTTAAGGAGTCTGAAAAAAGCTTAACTATGGACTCCATCAGGAATGTTCTTCTGGACCATTTTAATGAGTGTGAAAGAATAAGGTCACTCGACGATCTTTTCAATTTTAGGGAGTCTGAAAAGAGCTTAACTATGGACTCCATGGGGGTTCCTTCTTCGTAAGTTTAGTCCCTCAGGCTTGAAAAATGGATAAAATTATACCTGAGAGTACTCTTCTAGAGAACTGAAGTTCCATAGAGTATACCTTTGTTCGTACAATTGACCGTCCAGACCGAAAAGGGGGTAAACTATCATCAAATAAACGTGACTTCAAATTTCAGTTTAATGAGCGTGAAAGGCCACAAGATCACTCGGCAATCTTTTCATGTTTAAAGGGTCTGAAAAGGTCTTAAAAGAAGACTCGTAGAGGTTACTTTTCTCAGTTAATCTGGATGAGATCGAAAAGCATAAATGCAATCTCATGGGATGTTTCTTTCGGATCTCAAAGTGAGCTTAAAAAACAACAAAGTTAGATCATGATCGACTCTTTGTGGGTCGATGCATGGAATCTTCTCGTGGGAGCAGTATGCTCGACAAAAACATTGTCTATGACGCCAGGGGTTTTGGAGATATTGATAGGTATCGTTTCGGCAATGGTTTCCATATTACCCTCAACATAGATATAGTGTGTAGCTAAGGGATTAATAGGACAAGACCTATCTCCAGTCATAGTCAAAGTGAATTCTCCTACTTCGATTCGGTTTAACTCTAGGAGGAAGTATGATCTGTGATGAAGATCTTCCCAAGGTTTGTTCGAACTAGTCATTGCTTCAATTATTACTTCATCAGAGGGCAAGACTAAGTCTAATGAATCGATGTGAGCGAGAGAAACTTAAGTCCAAATAGGCTCTAGTAGTGGATCAAACTCCTATGCAAGAGTTGGATCAGTGTTGGCTAAAGTTTGCTAGAGTAAAGAGTACGCTACTTCAGTTGTGGACAAGGGCATGGACATGCCCGGGCGCCCTGTGCCACCCATCGTGGCCGATGGGGAAGGAAGTATCCATGGATCATCGAAGTAAGTCGTGCAGAACGACCAAACTTGAAAAATATCAACCTTATGGTGATTGGATATAAACTTGATATTTCCTTGAGGGGGTGGGTAATCAAAGGTACCCATCAAATATGGTCACAAACCAACCCCTACGTTGATGACACCTGGTTGAGGATTATCAATCATCAGGACCGTGGATGCCCCCAATGCAGGGTCAGGTCTGGAGAAGGACAATTGATCGATGGTCACTATCCAACCTTCCCGTGGAAACAACAAGACCCAAAAAACTGTAGAAACCACAAATTGCATGGCATAAGTCCAACTCCTTCCTAACAACAGGTTATAGTTGAGGGGAGCATCGACTACCTCTACTTCGACACACACGGTCTTCCCTCCTAACTGCATAGGGAAAGAAGGAACGATAGCATGTGGTTAGAATGAACGACCGTCGAAAGTGGTGAGGAGAGTAGGTGATAGAGAAAAAACAGGTTGGCCAATGGCCTTCCAACATGCCAACGACATAATGCATGTCGAGGCGCCCTCATCAACCACCGTGCGGAATATATTTCGAGTAAAATTTTTTGTGGGATAAGCCACTACTATCTGAAATTCTACGTGGTAAGGTAGATGAGATTTTAAGTCAGTTGTATCCAGCATGATTGTACCTGGATTACAAGTCTTGGTAGATCCTAAAGCGGTTAACAAGGCTTTCCTTTTGGAAGGGAAGCTTTGGAGGACCTCCAAAGTAGACATAGCACAAGGGGTTTGTGATAAATCTTCCACCACAGAGTAGTTCTGGGTGGCCCTTGTGTTTGGGTTATGAGAAGATTTTTTGAATGCGCCTTTGGGAATGCATGTCATTGTTTCTCCCAACATCTTCTCAATCTGTAGAGGAAGAGATGGGAGGTCAACTTCTTTACCCTTCTCAAAAGTGCTTGGTTTACTATAGTCATGCGCTTTAGTCGATATAAAAGCATCACCCCCAACCATATATACGTTCGCGGATGCAGGGTTGTTCATAGACGGATAGGGTTCTTGGCTGCCCCCTTCCATGCTTGCAGAGGTTTGGGTTAGATTTTTCCCATGTTGAAATGGATTGGTCAACGCAGCAGGTTGTTGTTGTGTCACAAACATTTGGGCTTCTACAAGCCAATGACATAGATGGGTCGGGTGGTCTTCTGCACATAAGTTGCATGCAAACCTCACCTTTCGTTTCTCAATGTTTTCCCCACCAACATTATCGGTAGGTTTTTTATCCCCCTTACCCTTCTTTTGTTGTTTTTTCTTTCCTTCAGGATGTTGGGTGGTCTTTGGGTTAGTCGATTGCATTGTGTGTACCTCCGACGTTTTGGTAGGGGGAGCAGCCAAAGTAGTAGTTTGGCTAGCCATTGTATGTTGTATAGATAACTACTGCAACTGCTTCGTCAATTGCTCAGCGGGCTTTGTTTGTGCTGAACCAACAATACCATCGGCATGTGGTCCAACTCTCTGTCTAGTTTTATCTTGTATTGAGCGTGGAGCATCTGGAAAGATGTTGTATAATAAACCGGACTAAGAATAGATGAGCTCAAATTGTTGAGCTCTCATGATGGCATCTTCTTCAGAGAATACTCCCGACGTTGCGGTGTCTTTGGATAACTGCGGGACCAAAGACTTAAGGAACCACTCAAGCAGGAATGCTGGTGGGATTGGCACCTTAATTAAACTCTTTCGGCATCTCCATTCTCGGATGTGATCAGAGATATGGTCCGTTGTCGTCTATTCGAAATTGGCCAGTAGCTCTGTGCCATCATCGTATCTCATAGGTAACTAGAAATGGTTTAGGAAAGCCATTGCCAGCTTGCCGAAGGAAGAGTATCTTGAGCGATCGAGCTCAGTGTACCATTTCGCAACACTCCCAATGAGACTACGTTGAAACAATCGCAATTGTACGGAGTCATATTTCAACGAGTTAGATAAGCGCCAAAGATGGAAAGTAGTCACATGATCTCCTGGATCTTCGTTAGGCTTGGCTTTGAATTTTGGAATGTCTGAAGGCAACTTCATCGGCATAAGAGGCCAACGCGGATTGTGACAAATAGGGTCATTCAATAACCTTGTCAAATCTGTCAAGTGCAAAGTTGTTAGGAAAGGTAGTTTGGGTTGTTGGTGATAACCTAGGAAAAAGGGGCCTAGAGTTTGACTGGCACCAGGTTGCTAGGAAAATTTTGGCTGTTGGCCTAGATTCTAGTAGAAACCATGGCCCTGGTTGGTGTATGGATTTTGCATATATGGAGACATCATCAGCTGATTTCCCAAATAGGACATCGATGGTTGGGCATGCATTATATTCGAAGGACTCTGGGAAGGGTTTCCCCATGTTGGTCCCGTGGGGATGGGCATAGTAGTTTGTCTGGGGTTCCATTGATTGTGGAAAGAATTACCCCAGATCGGCATTCTGGATGAGGGAATGGATCCCTGCCAAGAATTTCAAGGCCTTGATGCGGAAGAAGTTCCTAGGTGTTCCCCTTATGCAGGAATAGTACCTTGCATAGTAATAGATTGTCCAAAACTGGGATTGCCCCTAGTTGGGAAGGCGGCTAACGAGAAGGCATTGTTACCAAATGTTCTGGCCAAAGAAAATGGTGTCGAACCTACCGGCATATTATGCGAAGGTGGTCCTTGACTCCCCACTTCTAATAAACTATGGTATGTAGGTTGCCCGACAGATTGCTGATGCGGGCCACCGAGTGAAGGGGACGAAGGAGGGATATGACCTCCTCCATAAGGGAAAGTGTTAAAAGGAGGAGTGCCCCCCATGTGACCTTGCAGAGGAATGCTAGAGATCCCTACCCCTAGACCTGAAGTCTGTAAAGTGGAGTAGGAAAGTACAAAACTTGTACCCGAACTAGGCATCCCATATGAGAATGGAGGGCCTGTCGCACTTGGTGTGAAAGGGGTTGTGTCCACCGCCAAAGACGGGATCAGACCACTGTGCGATGTAGAAGTGGTCGAGACCATGGTGGCTCAGACCATTGATGGTGGGTTAGGAAGTGAAAACTCTCCTGTGGTGACAACCGTAGTGGGAATTGAAGAATTCCCAGAAGGAGTAACAACATTTGTTTCCATTGTTGTGTGCAACACTGTTTGGCGCTCGTAAAATTGAATTGGTACGATGAAAGCTGCCAAGAAATCAGTGGTTGGGGTTTCAACCGGGCCAAGAGCGTTCGCTTCAAGGTCCAAAATGGTTGATTCCTCCGGATGTTGGTCGAGCACAATTTCTTGTAACCCGTTTGCTTCAAAAGACCCTTGTTGGTGTAGCTTTCACCTTAATGGTGGCGGGGGTGGCTCCATTGTAACCAACAGTAGGACAAGAAGCCTTCATGACCGACTAAGCTCGTGATCCTCCACTGTGTGAGAATATCAAAGACACTCTAGGGTAGTCTAAACGTTCAAAAGTAACACACACTAAAAATTCCCTAGAAGATAAGACAGGCAAACACTAAATTAATTGGAGGAAGAGTTACAACAACCAACACTAGAGCAACTTACCGGTGCAAGTGCAACTCAAACACGGAAGCACCATCCGAGTATACTATGCAAATTGTGGTCCAATGTCTATCCTAGATACCACAGTATAACTCCGCAGTCACCTGTGTATGTCCCTAAAAAGTATAGGCAACTAGGTTGCCAGTGCGCAAACAGTCACCAAGCGGGTACAATCGAAAGTCAGGTAGACCACAATGAGCAGGGTATCGAGCCCGAAACCTGTCAAGGGTATTGAACGCAAGTGGTCCGAAAGACAACTGAGGACCTTGAACAGATTCGAGACCCAAAAATCCCCATGGCAAATGTAATCGACGGAATCCAAAAACAAGCCCTCTATATGTGTTCTCCACTACGATTGGTCCATCTTTGGAGGGGTTATCTCTGCTACCTTTCCGCATGCGACCTCGTGTTTATCCCTTGTGTTAGAGGGGGGTCCCGGATAAATTTCATGATACTTGACTTAGACACTCCCTAACTCAAACTCCAATGTTTGATTTTAAATGGCCTTGAAGAGTTTCCTCTCCAACCTAATCCAAGGCCCTAATCCTGAACTAGTTGGTTAACCCTACAAACA
This sequence comes from Picea mariana, assembly GCA_032191745.1. NCBI lineage: Eukaryota > Viridiplantae > Streptophyta > Pinopsida > Pinales > Pinaceae > Picea > Picea mariana. The sequence goes on from JASDQU010107759.1 coordinate 215,197, forward strand.
TAAAATTCTAATAAATTTTAGATTTAGTGTTAATTTTATGGGTTTGTATTATGTCAAGGGGTATGAAAGTGAAACCGATGATGTGTAAAAGACGAAAGCAAAAATGAATAAAAAAGATGGAAACAAAAAACTTTTACTTAATGCAAAATTTCAACAACTTTTCAAAATATTTTTTTTTTCTTAATTTTCTAAGATATTGGACAGCAAACTCAAAAGAAATTTCACTTGACTACAAGCTACTTATGATCTAAGTAAACTGCAAAAACTTATGAAATAAACAACTTTTCCCTTGCTAATAATGCAAAAACACACTCTTCAACCAAACAAGAAAATGAAAGAGATTTTTTTTATTTTTTTATTTAAATGTTGATAAAGCAAAAAGGAAAAATACCAACAAGTAAAAACCAAGAAAAACAATTCTGGCCTAATCACAGATCACAAAGAGTCACTTCAAGAAATCAAACACTAGAAAGTTAAAAAATGACTCTCACACTTGTCTAAAAACCCTAAAAAATTATTTTTTATGACAACTTTTAAATGAGAAAAAGCAAGCTAAGGGTAAGATTAATTCTAAGCTACTGACTTCTAAGATAGAGATTCAAACACCTGAGAGGTATAATTCTCATCAAGGGAAAGGAGGACTGTCTTACCCTCAACAAAAACTATCCTGCACAAGCACGCTACTGATAATCCAACAAAAAGCGTGTGAACGCGAGTTGTATAGAGACAGAGGGCATGTACACGCGGGCTGACCTTGTATAGGCCGCGTGTATCTCTAAACTCTGAGAAAAAATAAAAACAGACAACCCAAACCAGGAAGAGATCACTGATATTGATAACCAGGATCCCTTGAAGGCTTGGACACTCTTTTTAACAGAAAAAAAAAAACAATGTAAGGAAAAAATTTGTAAAACAAACCAATCTGAGACAAGACTGCAAACAACCAAGACTTAGAAAGAATCCCAGAAAACCCCTGAGAATGTCTAATTCTGACAGGGAAGAGAATGAATACCTCAAAAATTCTCTAGACTCTACATGCTACTGCTACTTCTTCAACTAGCATTCACACGTAGGCTGTAAGAGAGTAGGGCGCGGGTACAGGCATGCAGACCTTATGCAGGCCGCGTGTACCTCTGTGGGTCTCGAAGAAACATAGTTAAGCAAATAACAGAGACAACTGGTATGGGAAACCCGACTCTCTGCTAGCTCGGACTTTACAGAAACTAAAAAAAAACAGGCAAGAAAAACTAGTCTTTTTCTAAAAACTACCCAAAAAATAAAATTCTAGGAACCCTAGAGACTTCCCCAGTATGGTCGCCAATTCTGTTGTGAGGGAAATCTCCTTACAGACTAGCAAATAGGGTTATACTTTGCATGCAGATATGACCAAGAGAAAATCTACTTTCTATCTTCGTCCCTAGACTTAAATCCCATTTCTTTTCAGTAAATACATGTCCAGATCAACCTACCTTGTTCCAGGCATTCGATGTCGATCCTCTTTCGCACTTGATCACTTGTTCATTATTCTCCTTCCAAAGTTGACCTGCATACAAGACAAGCAACAACTACACATGCATCTTACCTATAGATTAACAGGTTAGAGATTCAAACATGTACTTAACAAACTATGAATAACTCATGAATTGGGACAGGAAAAGCATTTTCTTTATTACTTTGAATGATTCAACTTACAAAAAGTCAAGATAGGCCACCACTCCATGAACCTGATCCTGGGCTCCTCTTTAACTGTCCTCCAACTTCTTTGCTTTGTATCTCTTCTAGCACAAGAATGGCTAAAGGGTTGGGACAATGGGAATATGCAAATGAGCAGATTTTCTTTGCTATATTTTTCCTCCTCCAAATGGGACCCCCAGCCCTTCTTTTATAGGCTAGAAGTAGTTAGGTATTTGAATGAACCCTCGGCCATGCATGGCCGAGAGTTTCAGTTAACTCACCCAGATTTGTGTGTTCTGTCAGCAACTTTCCTTTTTTCATGCTTTTGTCAGTCCACGCGGGTTGTTTTAGGTCAGCTAGCATGTACATGTGTGCAGTAATGGAGTAGGGCGCGTGGGCCCTTATAAAAGAGGTTTTTTAAAGAGTTGCTTGGCAGTGCTTTGGCAAAGAAGCGATCTGAGATGGCCTGATGCCAGGTAAGCATGTATGGTGCAATTTAGGGTTATAACAATAGTGGTGAGCAGGACTCCCTTATTTCCCTGCATTGAGCTCTTGAAATGGCTTATTGATCACACATACACACAAAAATGCTTGATTACGACAAAAATGGTGTGTGTTTTGGGGTTTTCCTTCCATTAGAAGTGCAAAATTATTACAATCTCAGAGAGCGAGAAGAGCGGTTTAATACTAATTTTGTTTTGAGATTCTATGAGAAACATGACACCAGTAAGGTGATGGCTTTGTTGGGCCCGAGATATGATCATTTTTATGACGGTTATTATGCACTTTTTCCACATGTACATATGTGGTTTTCATATTTTGAAGGAGCTTTTTGAAGAATTTCATGATCAAATGGTATGATCGACATAAGGTACGCATGATTCATGTTTAATGATTGTATCGAGCATGATTTATCATGTATTCACACTTCCAAGGATCTGATTCACGTTTTTGGTGTTACAGGGCAAAACCACAAGGCGTTTTTCCATCCAACACTCCTTCCAGTACTTCATCTGGCACTGTTACAAGAAGCAAACTTAAACATTAATTTTTGGGAGGATGAAGTGGAATCTGAAAAATCCGGCACATGGGTTTTGTGCGTAGTATGCCCAATTAGGTCCCCCATGCGCCATTTCCTGAAATTGTGAACAGATTAAGAGCAGTTTGTGGTTCTCAGTTCCAACACTTGATTCGACAGTTGATCCGACATTCGTTTCGGCACTCGTTCTAACACCCAGTATTACAAAAAAATGCAAGGTGAGTTGGTGGTTATGGCATTGGAGGCCAGTGATGGAAAAATCGGGCACATGGGTTTTCTTCATGGTCGAACCCTCTAGCTATTAAGCTCAAGACAACTCAATTTCAGTTGTCTAAAGAAGGTGATTATTGGATCACTTAGTTTCGGCAGTTAGGGCACCATTAATGAAATTTACCAATTTTAGAAGTGGTTCGAACCTCCTGTGGTCGACCACTTGGTCTGTAAATATTATAAATACCATCGTGGTGGTCATACATTAGCTAAGGAGCAGTAGACAAAGTAGAGGATAGAGATAAAAACGTTTTCTTCTGTTTTTGCATTTTTCAATTGCCAGAATTGTATAAGAATGTGTTTTTCAAGTTTTAATGGTTAAATCATTTTCCTGAGCTCATGGTGTGTGTCTGAGAGGTGACCACGACTTGTTGGGGGGGGGCACCAGCAGTATGGTACTGTTCTCTATGTTATTTATGCATTTAATAGCTTAGATGTCTCTTTATTTCCTGTACATGAACTGTTTCTTCATTTCTTTAATATGTTGTTGTAGTTTAACTGTTTTAATTCTCTTTTGCAGGTTAGTATGGAGGCTTTTTCTCAATATGCATTGATTTTATAATTAGGAATGAGTTTGCAAACTCATACACTAACCCCACATGCATTTATATGCTAGATTATTCTTTGATTTATGATTGTAGAATCTAGTTTAAAACAGAGTTTGAAATAGAATAGAATAGAAATTTGAGTTTATGTTTTCTTTAACGAGGTTTCGGTGGATGGATAGTCATTAGTCTTTAGTTTTCAATTTTAGTTTGCTGATCTAGTTGCCATTTAGTTTCATTTATTTAATTCTTCATTTAGTTTCTTATTTTCTTTCTTGTCATATGTTGGAATAGTCTTTAAATTCTGTTTATGAATATTTTTCCTTTTTGCAATTTGAATTATTAAGATAGAGCTAGTTTAGTTTATGTTATGCAATTTCTTTCTTATATTTAGATTGCAATTTCAAGTTGTAGTTAATGATTGAATTTAGTATAGCATAAGTTTTCTTATATTAGTATAGAATGCATTTGAATTTCATAGATTAGAAAACAATTTCTTGTTTTCATAGAAGAGATAGTTTTCTTTATTGCTTTCAATAGAATAGATTTCCTTTCACGGATTAGAAATAGTTTTGCATTAGGCATTTAGTTCACTTCCCTCTTAGGATAGATAGTTTTTCAATGAGAATTTTTTCTTGCAGTAGTTAGTTGCCTTTACTTACTTGTCTTTTGCTTTTGTAGGTTATTTAGTTGCCTTTGCTTACTTGTCTTTTGCTTTAGTAGGTTAGTTAGGTGTATTTGCTTACTTGTCTATTTTCTTTAATAGGTTAAATAGGTGTTTTTTCTTACTTTCTTATTTATTTTCTTTCATAGGGTAGTTGCTCATTGGATGTAGGTTGGCAAGTTAAAAAAGTTTGTTTTTGTCATTTGCTTATTATGCTTAGTGGTTTGCTTTTGCTTATTGTTGAACTAGTTTGCTTTGCATAGGGTTTTACTTGCTTTCTTAGGAACCATCCATCGATCCTTGGCCCAAAAGTACTAAGGTTACCTAATTTCATTTTTCTTAGTAGGGTTTGCTCATTAGATAGGTTTGCTTGAGTAGATTAGCCTTAGATAGCTACTTTCCTTAGTTAGACTATACTCCTACCAACCTTTTACCTTTGGCATATATTTTGCTACAACTCTAAGTTTACTTACCCTGGGTTGATAATTTAATTGAGGGTAGTTTAGTGTCTTTTTTAGTACATATAAATCACCTAACATTTTGGCGTCACTGCCGGGGAGTTGTCTCAAGGTAAGAAGTAGTTAGGAAATAGATCATCCTTAGACCTTAGCATTAGCTTGGTGGTGGGGGAACTTTAAGACGCGAGGTAAGAAACTGCACATCTGCTATAGCAGGTTCCCCCAAACACTATGGTTGTTTTTCTTTTTGCTTTTGTTTTCTTTCATGAATAGACATAGAAACCAAATGGTAGATTTTTCTTTTGTTTTTGCTTTCTTTCATGAATAGGCCTAGAGACCCACAAGGTAGATACATTAAATATAAATCAGACCTTTTCGACAAGGTTCCTTCTGATCTCTTTGGGAGAAGGAACATTCCACTCTTAAGCTCCGTAGACCAATACCGAAAAACATGAGCTAGCTCAACCCAAAGAGCTAAAGCAGTCTCTAAAAGAGACTAAAACAGGAAGCACTATAGAACAAAAAATTGAAGCAGTAGTAGTATTGGGAAAGGAGGAAAGACCACTCGAGACTTCCACAGAACCAAAAAATACAACCTTTGTTTTTACACCACCATTAGGACATCCTAAATTTTTGGACATCATCTTTGTGTGAACCAATTTTTATCAAATGGAAAGATGAACTCAAAAGAAACCATTAGCTTGAGGGAACTTTCTCAAATCCTAGTAGCAACCAAGATTTCTTTTTTTCAAGAAGAACATATTTTGGCAGCAGCCAAGAACTTGTCTACCTCTCCAGAAATATTAGAAGAGTCAAGGTCCTATGAGCTACAAAATGATTTTCCTTTCCAAAATGCGAAGGAAGATGAAAAATTATGGACTACATCCAATGGAGAGAAATCATTAAGACCTAAGATTGAGGAGTCCTCAACATCCATCTCAACAGATCCTTCATGTACTTCAGAAATCAATCATCGAGAAGAAGGGGATCTACATAGCATGATGAAGGAGAGCATAGAAATTACTGTTGATGAACATCAAGATTACATTGAAATTTGGTTTCAAGAGGTCATCAAGACACAATATTATTCTCTTCTTCAACACCTTCTGATGCCAAAACAAGTAGGTTGGTTGGTTCTTCATATCCAAGTAATCACTGCGGTAAATTTTTCATATATGGATATGAGTATGTTTCTTATCTTTCTCCGCACATGGTTACATTGGAAGAGTTCATACACTTGAATAAATATTTTGCCTTTCTTTTTAGGTACGGTAGGATAGTAAATAAAAGCTGCATGTTGTTAGTTTAGCTTAGAAGTCTAATGCAGCCTCATTTTACATTTTATTTTAATAAAAAAACTATGAGATACATGTCTTGATCTCATTGATCTCCTTAGTTTATTATATTTTAGAGTGTGGATTTTGCAAACAATTTTAGAGATCTTTTTAGGTATTTATATCACCAAGGGTAGACAATTCCAAGGAAATAGAAAACAAGGATTTTCTTCAAAAACATTGTTACACTTGGACCTTGTTGTCTGCTAAGCATCAAATGAATAATGACTTGTTGTATTTAGCCATGTTTTTGCAAATATTTTCATCTTCTTGTTTTTAAGGCATATTAAGAAGCAATTTATCTTGAAAACCTTCACCACTATATAAGGAAGTGACACTGTAACCATCAATCCTAGAGGTCTCTCGTAGAGTTTTTCCAAGAAACCTGAGTAATTGAGCCAAGTGTCTTTATCAAAGAGTAACAAGGAGTTCTAATTAGCAGTTAGTCATGGAAACATCACAATAATTACAAAGGAAGAAAGTGAGTCGAGCCTAGAGATGCCTTTTTGTTCTTTCTTAATGGTACCATCCACTACACACTAAATAGCTTGATTATATCATATCTTTAGATAGGCCACGTTCTCTTAAGTACCCCTTACATCGGGACAATCACTAATAATATAACGGAAAGTCATCATATAACATAAATACCATCCCAATTAAAAAAAATAAAGAGAAAGATAAAGTTGTTTTCAGAGTTGTCCCCCCATCTTCTTGCATAAAGAAATCTTATACTAAAATTTTAAAAAGATGGAGGACCAATCTATGAGGTTTTAATAGGCTAACCAGTCGGGATTCTGAACAAGCCTGTTGGCAGCAGGTATCGGCCTATGGTATGACTAGGTAAACCCGCCAGAGTACTGAACAGGCTTGCTAGCAGTGAGGCATTCTACCTAGTGAGGATGGTAATCGAACAAAAAAATAAATAATAAATTTTAACTTGTCCTGATGTACGACATTACTTGCAGACAAAGCTGACATGAAGTATGTGTGGTTAAGCTAAGGTTAATGAACTCCATAAACTTTACATTGGGAAATAGCTCTAAGACTATCTTGAAACTCTCTTGCCTACCTCTTCTTATCTATATATAGGATCTCTTATCCTATAGGTGGGGCCATCTCCTAACTGTCTCGTCAGAACAATCTATGAAATTTTATCTTTACACTTGACATACTATAAATCTCCGGCTATTGGGGGATACTGACTGGTTTCCTATATTTTTTATTGTGAGGTGTCATAATACTTAGGTGTGGGGGAGGGGTTCATGAGCTGACAAATGATTATTGCCTAGAGAAATAAGTATTCGCAAGAATTTTTGTATTATTACCATGATACAGGTTATTACATTGATAGTCATGTTATTTTTGAAATTCTTAACTGATGTGTTCTATAAACTACTGAACACACACTTAACAAACCACTCTTTATCGATTTATCTTCCATTACATGATGCATATTGTAGGTTTGAAAATAAATGTCTTATGCTTGCTATAACCTGTCCATTGTAGGTTTTAACATTACATGTTCTATGCAAGTGGATTGAGTGAGCATGGTGGAAAAATCAACAACAATGGAACACTCTTAGCCTAACTCAACTCCTATTCATTGTGTTCGTGGCCTCTGAGGAATCAATTTCCTCAGCCAAAAAGCTCCCAAGAGTTGGAGACCCTTGATTTAAACACCACCAGTTTCCAAGAGCAAGCTATAATAGGGTTTTCAAAACCGAATTTCATAACATCTTTGGAGCTAAGGGATACTCCAAGGAGTGGATAAAAGAGGAGCTAATCAACCCTCTCATAATCATCACTAGATTGATTACATGTGAAGTTAGATATTCTGTCTTTAAAGCCTGTCAATTTCGATTATTAGCTCACTTTTCGTTCAATAAGCCAATGTAACTTTCCCTTTTACTTCTTGAAGAGTCTAGATAATATGTCTTCCCAAGTGAGGAAACATGTAACCAATCCCCATAACAACCTATTTCACCATGACCTTATCAAACTAATTGTCTTCGTCGAGTTGGGAAAATGGGGGAAAACATGGGATGAGTTCATTTACCAATTTGCAAACCCTCTTCTTACAATCAAGACTAGCAAAAAGAATCTTGATCTAGGGATTGTTACTCCACCCAAACCCTCATGCTCAAGCTATTCCTTTACTAGACCAAAAGTCTAAGAAACTTGTTGATGCCCCTGCAGCCTCATCGGGAAAAAAGACTAAGAAGCCTATTGCTAATTCATGGCACGGGGACGTTCCATATCTTCAGTCTGGGGGGATTTTTCCTGAGCTAAAAATGCTAAGCATTGCCCATTTGTATAGCAAACCCATGAGAAGAGGAAGTAGGATTTCTGTCAAAATTTTGTCATATTTTCTTTTTACAATGTCTTGGGATATTATATCAGCAGTTGTTTGTATTGGTATGCTAAAATTATATACTGTTGACATCATTATGTGTGTTATAATCTTGATGTGCATTTTTTTTATACTTAACTACTCTTTGTGACAAATACAGAGCAATAACAACTGCTAAATACTTACTGCAATCTATATTACAAGCTTATGAAAAGAGGAACGGTTGTTTGAATTGTTACAGATCGATGAAAGGAAATAACAATTCTCTTGATTCACCATACCTACCAGTACAAACCAAGCCTTTTGTTAGTATTTGTTAGTCTGTCAGTTACCTGTGATCAAGTTTTCTCTTTCATGTGATTGATAGGGTTATTAGGTCAAATTGTTATATTTTCAAAAAAAAACTCTCAAATACAATTTGACATATCTTGTTTGTAAAATTGTCATTGGTGTGTCCAGGTGTCAATACTACTCCCTCCACTCATCCAAGGTCATAAATATTCATCGTGGTCATATCATCATTCCTTGTCAGAAATTTTTAGATAATTGTCTTCGTCAAAGTTCTACTTCGAAATTGGTTTCTGAATTAAGGAAGACAAATTTGACAAAAGTGAAAGAGGTTTTATAATTTGAGAGAAATTCCCCAAATACAGTCACTATAGGAGGGTTTTCTACACATTTTGACAGTTTGACTTCAAGTTAGTTTCTCAGAGGTTTGGAGAAGTCATTTGCAGTTCTTGATGGTTACATTGTGTAGAAGACATCATAAAATTTCCACCCATACCAATTTCATCCCAAAATTCCTCTGGGAAGGTCTCCAAAATTCCTATCAATAACCACGATGCGTTTCTGCTAAGAAGCACACTGCGCTTCTGGAAATTTTGAGTAACCAACTTCAAGCTTGGATTATGAGCTAATGAGAAAGTAATTTTTAAACTTTTAGGAGGTTTTTGTTCCTAACATACCACAACACAATAAATTCTCTCAGTTTTTTAATATACTTTATGGTTTGGGATATATTCTATCATCTTATAGGCCTATGCTTTTAGAAAATAAAACACTGTTTTTTTTTCATGTTTTAGTCATATTTTCTTTTTGTGTTTTCCTAACAAAAGGGAAGGCATTTTTGAAAACCAAGAGAGGTGTTTATCAAGAACATATTAAAAACAATAACCTATCTCAATTTATAAATATACATTATGGTTTTGCATATATTCAATTATCATAGAGGCCTAGTTTTTCAGGAAATAAAATACTCTGTTTTTCCTATTTTATACATTTTTTCTTTTCGTGATTTCCTAACAACTAAAAGTGAATTTTTGAAAACCAAGAGTGGTTTTTGTCAAGAACACATTCAAAAACATAAACCTCTCTCAGGTTTTACACATGTTTTACTTTATTGTAGTTATAGATGTCACTTTGATACCTATTTTTCACAAGTTCACCAGGCCAGAATTGTTGCGCTTATGGGAAGTCACTTTTGGAACTAATTTTGCAGAGGTAAAATTGTTGTTTTGCATGGTTTAAAGGATCAAGGGTATAATATACATCTCATGGATTCCTCATATGTCATAAATAGCCTCCAGAAACTCCAAACTGTTAAGCCCTAATATTGGCTCATTACCCCTTAATTAGGGCATATTATATTAGTAATGTTATTTAATTTATGTCGGCTTTAGGCCATTAGTTGTAATTATACCTCCTAGTCTCCTATATATACCAAGGAGACATTTTCATTTTGAATCATCTTGTACTTGAACGTTTAAGTGGGGTAAAATGAGGTTTCCCCCTCGAAGAGGTTTATTATCTGAAATTATCTCTTTTTCAAGGCGTTGAGTACTTTTTCTGAGGATTTTCTATGCTATATTGATATTTGGTTCTTAACATATGGTATCAGAGCTCAAGGTCTTGGGGTTTCCCTGCTACATCTAAGACACCTTGGAATTTTCTCTATAACTTTTTTTCTACAATGTGTCAGAAGGAAAGGCTTGGAGGATATTTAGCAGACGGATCAAGGTACGTTGGGTTCAAAATTAAGCTCCTGAGGCCTTATACTTTCAGAGATACATCTTGTGAAAGATAGGGTTCTGGAATCATCTTGAACTGAGTCATTGCGGAATTTTCGCCATAAAATTTTTTCTGTAATGTTTCATACCTTGAACTTTGGAGGATATTTACATAAATTAGTAAGGTATCAGTGGTAAAAATTTCAGCTTCTTGGTCATCTTAAATTTTTAGATACACCCTGTGTAAGATAGGGTATCTGACTAGTCCTATTGACTAGTCTCAAGAAGGTGTTCCAGGTAAAACAATCATAACTTCTTCCTAGAGTATCCAAATTGCATGGGACTAGTTTCATTGGATCATGGACAGTTTGTAGTATTTCTGGTGTGAGTTTCAGAATTTTATATCAATTATTTTGTGTGGGGCACACTATACAAGTGAGATCTCTTGGAAAGGAAAAAAATTGGCAAGTTGTGGGGAAGTTACCGTAAATTCCACTTGGCACATCCAATTTTGATCAGACCTGTAGCATTGCAGATAATAAATATCAAATAAATGCATAAAAGAAAGTTCCATACCTAGAAGGGATGAAACTTTGGAGATACAAAAAAATAAATATTGTCTAGCAGAACCACCTCAAAATCAAGGTTCAAAAGTGATACTTGGCCAACATGCCACCCAAAAAGGGAACTTCTACACCAAATAAGCCTCCAGAAAATCCTACTTGAACTCTTGATGGAGGTGAAGAAATGCGTAGGGACATAAATGAACTACAAAATAAGATG
>JASDQU010107760.1:17307-27496 GCA_032191745.1 Picea mariana
CTATCTCCCCTTACCTCCCTCACCCCCCAACTACCACACTCTCTTTCCCCTCTCCTTCACTCCTCCCTCTCTCACACTCTCCCTCCCCTCCCCTATTTTATAATTTAAACTATAAACCTTGATTATGTCGTGTTTCAGTTAGACTTGTATAGGACCCAAAAGATATGATAATCCAGAAAAATTAATGTTTGTGCTAGTTAAAATTATTTTTTTAAATGATATTGCATTTAACAACTACAGAGTGAAAGTATTATAAAAATGCCAATTATGGGATGAGAGAAATTGGTTTACGGTTTTGGAATTACACGTAAAAAGAAGCATGGAGGATATAGCTAGATGTATGGTGGAATTAAACCAAAGAATATGGTTCGTTCAAGCATATGTATATCCTCTATAGAATCATTCTCCTTTTATCAATAAATAGACAAAACAAAGTGCATGGTCAGTATGCTAGCAAAACACGATCTACAACATTCGAGAGAAGACTTTGTGTGCCTTCCTTTTAAAGCCAAATCATATTCAAGAGTGAATATAGAAAATTCATTTAGTTTATGACGCCATCAAAATCACATGTTCTATTTTTTTTTATAAATGGAGTTATTCCATTAAATACGGATATTTATGGTGGAAAACATATAAGTGAATCCAAGTTCGATGAATCAAGCATGTTTTTTGTTTTCTCTATTGTTTTGATCAATAACACTTTCCAATTTGGAAAATTGAACTAAATAATTAGTAGTAGATATACATTTTCTTCCTTTTGCCATGATCTTAGATTTGCCTCTTGAATATGATCCCAGATCCTCTAGAGTTGATGTAGAAGTAATTTCCTTCCCTTTATCCTGGAAATTCTTTCATCATAATTCTAGATGGAGCTTGCAACGATATGATTCCTCATGCCCATTTCTCTTACAGTGGGAACATATAGTTCTTTCTTCGTGCTTCTTTACATTAGTTGACATATTACTCTTCCATTTTCCTTTTAGTTTCTTTTTGAACTTGTGTGGATTCTTATATTCAATCACATGGTTGCCCTTACTAGCCTCTTGATGAGTAGATTGTACTGATACGTGATCAATTTTAGGAGCATTACATATCATAATAGTGTGATGAATATATGAGTGCATGCCACCTATATACTTTAGAAGTGCTTCCTGAGCATATATTGGAATTCCCAAGGATAATGTTTTTTCTTAAATTCATGCGTATATGCTTGGATATTTTTCCCCTTTCCTTTTTTGATATGTTTCCATTTAATAATTGTTGTTTACACATAACCCAATGGATAAAAAAAATTCTAATATCATAAGTAAATTCATCCCAAGAAGAAATTACTATACCCTGTTGAATAATATCAACTTTTGTCTTACTCTCCCACCATATTAAGGTTGTACCACCCAGACAAAGAATAACCAATTGTAACTTTGCAGTGTTGTCCATGATATTTTGCACCCTACAATATACCTCGATCTGATTGATCCAATTGTCCAAATTTTTGACATTCAATTCTCCATCATAAATTGGCAAGTCAAACTTAACATCCAATTTTAATAAAGGAAAATTATGAGCATGAAAATTATTTGTAGTAGACTTCTTCTTATGTGAATAATGCTCACTTGAAGATGGTAAGGGTGGCTTGGAAGGTTCACCTTCTTCACCTCCTCCTTCATCTTTAACTGGTTGAACTTTCTGTTATGTATCTTCTTCCTTGGCCTTCCTTCGACCCTCATATATTCCTTCTACCATGGCTTTCATTAAATTAAATTCCTCAAAGAAATCATTTTCAGAGTCATAAGGCCCTAATTTTCTTGGAGAAGTCATCTCTCTTATTCAAGTAAAGCTTATCGAGCCAATATTTGGATTATAACTCTTATATGTTTTCCTTCTCCTTGCTTGGATTTGGACCTTGTAAGAATTCACTTTCAAGCATTTGTCAAAACCCTAGCTCTGATACCAACTTGATCTGAAAAATCCTTAGATGTTAATTATTCTTTGATACACATACACATCTACTTGAACTTCAAAATAATAATGATCATTTAACTGATTGCAAAATACATGTGAAATTTATTATCCATCTAGATTCACTTTAATGATAAACAACTTGCAATTAACTAGCCCGGTGAGTTAGCTCAAGTGGATGAGTGTCATTATTTTGCTAAATGAGGATCTGGGGTTGAATCCTTGGCTAGGAGCCTGTTTAGGGCCTCACTTGATGTCCCCACTGGGTTAGGCACATAATCAGGTCGAATGATTTACCCCATTTACCATCCACAAAATGTGGGGAAGTACTCGGGGGTTTCTCGTGTTGTATTCCTAGGAAGAACAAATTGCAATTAACTGAGAAAAATAAAAAAACAATACCAAAATCACATACATAATTTTTTTAACAAAGTTCACCCAATTTGTCTATGTCTACGGGTCCCCTTATAATAGAGACCTCTTTATTATTTCTCAAATGCTTATGTTTTACAATGACCTCTTTACACATCGCTCAAACTCAGAAACATAGTGCATCATCAAATTCCTTGCGAAATTTCAAGAAAAGTGAGTATAAATTTCATAAACTTTTCTCAAAGAACCTCTCGACATGTATTACAGTGCAATCCGAAGGTATTGATACCTCTAGCACGAACCCCGATACTATCCATACTCTACAATGGTTGTATTTTATCTCTATCCCCATTCCCATTAGATAGGGCATGAGACCTAACCTTTGACTGAACTCCATGGAAAACTTTAAATATTCATTAGGGGAGGTCCATAAAAAAATGCACCATTGGCACAATGGTCAATTCATTGGCATATTATTCGACAAGTTGTTGGGTCAAACCCCATCGAACTTGCCATGTTTTATGGTATAGTTTGTTGATTATATGTGATGACATATGACATAATCCCTCTCTGAATTTTGTGGAACAATCATATTAAATAAAAATATAGAAAGGGTAAAGGGATTATCCCTCGACCCCTTTTCGGCCAATAATACAAACAAACAACTTTAAATAACTATGATACCATATGTGGTTAAGTCCCAAATGAATGGTGTAATCATGAAGCTATTGGTTTGTTATGTGGGAGGATCATGTTTAATCCTTTGGACTCCAACAAAATTTTAACCAACCTAATCCATAAATATCCAGTCAGAGGTTTCCATGTGGTAGGCTCTTATTGGTCTATCTTGGCCACGTGTCAAAACATAATTAGTCCACTTGTACCATATGATCGCCAATTTACTTTCTAGATCAAATGTACGGTGTGCCACATGGCATTTCCATGGTGTGACCATGTCAGCACTATACGATCGTACCATCGTGCCACATTTCACCCTTGCAGTGGTGACATGTGTCACCTTGACCCCTTTCACTTTTTACTGGTTTGACCTAAACTTTATCTATCCATAACTTTTGCATACGAAATCTGTTTGAGGTGATTTTTACACCATTGAAAATTTGTCGTCGAGATATGCACAATAATGTCATTTTCGAGAGAATTTTAGAAAGTAAAATTTTGAGAATTTATGAACCCATTTGGACCTTTGTGAGCATTATGGATCCTCTTGCACCTCTGTTAGCATTCCTGGATCCTTCTAGATCATCTCCCCCCTCCCTNCTCTCTCTCTCTTTCTCTCTCTCTCTCTCTCATTAACTCCCCCCCTCTCTCTTTCCTACCCTCTCTCTCCCTATTGATCACTCGATCTCTCTACTCCTTTCTTCCCTCTTGCTCCCCTTCTCTCCCTGTTTCTCTCTCTTACCTCTCTCCCTCCCTCTCTCTCTCACACACATTGTGCCTCTATCCCTCCCTCCCTCTATCTTCCCTTGTTATCCTTTTATCAATAGATAGACGAAACAAAGTGCATGGTGGGGTTGCTGGAAAAACGTGGTCTAAAGGATTCCAGAACATATGTTATGTGCCTTATTTTTAAAGCCAGATCATATTCCAGAGTAAAGATAGAAAATTCATTTAGTTTATGACACCATCAAAATCGCAATGTTCTATTTTTTTGGATAAATGGACTTATTCCATTAAATAGGCATGTTTTTGGTGGATAACATATAAGTGAATCCAAGTTCGACGACTCGAGCGTGTTTTTTGTTTTCTCTGTTGTTCTAGCTACTCAATTTTTTTTTGGAATGGGAGATGTTGGCTCTTGTACGAGATATCAAAAGTATAATTTATATAAGAATCACTTAGAATTTTGATGGATTTATCTCTGATATCTCAATCTTGAATGGATTTTGGTAGAATTAGTTTGAAATTTAGTAAGTATGAAAATAATTAAAAAATTGAAATTATAAAGAAAATAGTGAAGCATTAACAATTTAGGAATTAATCTTTTCAGTGAAGATAAAGGTTTTGGTGAATGTTTATTTTTCGATACATACATTTCATGTATACATTAATGTAACTCTAAATATTTTATAAATAATATTTATCATTTTTATTAAAAATTCAAGTTATAATCAAAATAAAGTATTTCATCCCCGGATGGGATGACAGATGGAAAAGAGGAGATCATTGGCGTGCACGCAGCGAGGGGAGTTATTACCCCGAGTCACCAACCAAACTTGCAACCCATTTGAATTACGGGCTCTTTCACAATAATTATGGTAGTATGTTGATTCACCACAAGGAATTTAATGGCTCCTCATGCGAACAAGAGTTGGGGTACTGGAGCAGGTACTAGATGGTGGGTTGGTTTCACCTCGGCTTTCATGGCTCTCCTCACATTCATTTTGTCGTCCTCTATAAAGGTAAGAGTCCCAGGGCCATTCTATATTTTCAGTCGGGTCTCTGGTTCTTTCGGTTTCCACACCTTCATACTGTGAGCACTCTCTCATGGTCTCCATACGCCTGTGAGTCACCTTCCTCAGTTTCCATTTACCAAGAGTTGTACCTCTAGCCTATTCGTCTCTGGAGAAGAGCTCTATATAACCTTGTTTCCCCTTTCTCTGTTGCAACCCTTCCAACGTGCCTAGAGAGCGTGAAAAAACCAAAATAGGGCCTCAGTTTTACAACTTCATTGCTCGACGTAACTACCAGGATCCCTCTCAGCCCTCCCCTCTAATCGACAAATCTCCTAGCATTGGCCATAACTGGCTTGAATTTCCACTGCCTTCCCTTAATTCCCAACACTCGCCATCACCCCTCTGACAGCATGATTGATCCTGGAAGTTTCCCTGCAGAGGAAGAAATTCCTCCTCTCAAGATGAAGTCGTTCGAAGCCCCACTTGAACCTTGCAAGGTTGTTGCATGGTGGAGGAAGGAATTCCCTCGAGCTGGCTCAAGATTGGATAACCCAGAATACAACCCATGGGTTGGCCATGGAATAAATTCCACCAACAGTTTTTTATGCAGATACAACTCCTCATGAGGATACGAAGGGGAAAATTGAGCAGCCTCTTCTCTTCATCGCTTTTCGAACAACCACCTTCAACTGATATTTGATATGCGGTGAATCCTGGAGGACCAAATTCATAATCAAAACCTCCTCATCCGACACATGGACCTTGTGTTCGACTCCCTGTCGGATGCACCGGATAAAACTCCACCGTATAAATCTCGATGTTCGACCTACGAACAAAGGTTCGTCTTCACCTACAACACTCATGGACAACCATGTTTTCCAAACTTCTAGCTTCTCTATGTTTTTGCAAATCAGGAACCAACTTCGTCTTTTTTCAGTTTTGTTAAATTTTGAGGTGTATGACAATAGCTATGGTAGATACATTTTCGGGTGCATGATACCAACCATCTCTTATTTGTTTTGGAACACTTGTAACATTAAATTTTAGAATTTCATTTTTTCTGCCATCCACGTATTCTAGTAGAGGTGGCAAGCAATAACATATTTCCTCTTTTATTGAAAAAAAAAAAGTATTTCATTAAAAAAAACATGATAAATTAAAATAATTTAAAAAATTCACTCTTTTATATTTAAAAGATTTGGTAGGGAAACTATAACACACATTTCATTTCATATTTAACTTGATAATTGTTTTTATTTTTTAATATTATATTAAATTGGTTTATCATTAACCCAATAACTTATATCTACAAACAGATCCACTGTTCACTGTAAAGTCAAGATAGACCTCAATTGATGTTTATGCCACGTATAAAACGTGCAATGCACGTAACGGTTCTGTGCACAATTATTTACGTGTTGCAAAATAATCTCAATAAGTGAACATATTCTGTGGTTAAGGTTTTGGGACTTGTCGGACCGAATAGAAGCCTCTGGACCGTTCATTGAATAGAAAATAGAAGCGGATAGACTATGAATTTGGATTAGTGGCTGAATAGATTTATTTAAGCCTCTTGAGGTTCGAAAACGATTCTTGCGGCCCACAATCATATTATTACAAGTCATCTTCTTTCACCACTCTAATTCAATTCAGTGCTTTCAGCTCTTGAAACTGCCTAAAAGCCAACTTTGTCCTCCAAATATGGATTCCCTTTCCCCTGATCGCATATCATTTCCGGAATCTGCTTGTCTTATAAATGATCTCCTCCTCCCGTGTTTGGAAATTTCATATTATTCCGAGCTTCGTGGACGGGGCAGCGTTCGGTTTGTTTTCATCTGTGCGCTGGCATGTAGAAGCAGAGCTATTTATTTAGCCAAGGATGACTTGCCTACACCTTGTTATCAGTATTTGCTAGTCATGCCGCTATTGATTTCAGGGTCTGGCAAGTTACCTCGACTAAATATTTTTCTCTGCCTTTTGCCAGACCTCAGATGAGAAAACGATCCGATTGATTGCTTCTGCTATTGAAATTGAAGAAGCAATGATAGTAACAGATACCTCGGGTTTGTATTTTGAGTTTGTACGAATGAAACGCAAAGTCTTTGAGTTTTCGTGTGAATTGTTGTGTTCAATACCATTAAAAACATAAACAAACAAAAAAACATAAACAAACAAAAAAACTTAACAGATTGCTTGCACATAGTTTCAATTTTGAAAATCAACAAATAAGAGGTTCCAACTTCTTTTTATGCCACAATTCCTCATAGATCCAATCATTGTACAAAAACAATTCCCTAAACACTAAGTAGTACGTATATTTGGAATGATGTCAGGATAGCTACAACCTAAGGGAAAATGAAAAATATAGTTCCCAATGGTTGTTGTAAAAATAATAATAAAAATTATGAATTGCAAAATTTGAAATAATTATGGTTACTAATACAATGAAATAATAAATATTAATGAATTGTTTTTTATTTGTTTTTTTAAATAACAATTACTAATATTTTCTAAAATGAAATAAAGTAGAGCTTGGGAGAGGTCGAGGACACCCATGTTTATTCTTATTATCAAGATTCAATAAGACAAAGGAAAAGAAGCAAGCAAATATGGATGACGAGAAAGATTTAAAAGAAGAAGAAGAAGAAGAAAAAGATGAGTGGTAGATACCTCCTAAGACACCTAGCCGAGGAGTACGAAAAAATCATCCACTGGAACAAATTATTGAGAAAAACGATACAGGAGTTGAAACCCGAAGAAGAATACTTTCACTAGAAAAGCAACACCTAGAATTTTTATCTATTGTTGAACCAAGAAGTTTTGAGGAATCCAACAATGATGAACATTAGATCAATGATATGAATGAAGAATTGGATGAGATAGACAATAATGACACGTGAGAATTGGTTCCAAGATCAAAGAACAAGAATGTTATTGGTACAAAATGGGCATTCAAAAACAAACTGAACGAGGATGGACAG
This sequence comes from Picea mariana, assembly GCA_032191745.1. NCBI lineage: Eukaryota > Viridiplantae > Streptophyta > Pinopsida > Pinales > Pinaceae > Picea > Picea mariana. The sequence goes on from JASDQU010107760.1 coordinate 25,037, forward strand.
GTAACCAGAAATAAAGTAAGGCTAGTATGCAAAAGATACACTCTAGTTGAAGGTATAGATTTTGAAGAAACATTTTCTCCATTTTCCAGGATGGAAGAAATTAGATTGATCTTAGCCTATTTATGCTCCAAAAGAATCAAACTGTATCAGATGGATGTAAAATCATATTTTCTAAATGGATAATTAGAAGAATAAATCTACATCGAACAACCAAAAGGGTTTCTGTTATCAAAAAAGAAAGCTTATGTTTGCATGTTGAAGAAAGTACTGTATGGACCCAACAGGCTCCAAAAGCATGGTATTCAAGATTGGACAGGTATCTACAACAATAAGGATTCAAGAAAGGAAATGTAGAGAAAAATATCTACATAAAAGTGGATCGAGACAGTATATTGATAATTGAAGTTTATGTAGATGACATTATGTTCGGAAGTGATGATGACATAATGAGTAAGACGTTTTCCATAGATATGAAAAATGAGTTTGAAATGTCTTTGTTTGGTGATTTGACTTTCTTGTTTTGGGTTACATATATGTTAGCATGATAAATATATATTCATGTCCCAAACAAAATACATAAAAGAAATGATAAACAAGTTTGGAATGGAAGATTGTAAACCTCTGAGCATTCGTATGCAAACCAATTGCAAGTTAAGTAAGGATGGTGATTCTAAGGATGCATATTGGAGACTCTACAGATTGATGATTGTCATCTTATTCTATGCGATAGCGTCAATACCAGATGTGATGCAAGCAGTTGGACATGTTGCAAGATTTCAAGGAACATCAAAAGAAACATATGTTGTGGTAGTAAAGAGAATATGTAGATATCTCAAAGGAACAAAAAAGTTTGGATTATGGTATCCAAAGGGAAATGATCTATCTTTGGTCTCCTACACAAATGCAGAGGGAAAGTAGCATTGATTATTAAAGAAGTACAAGTGGATCAAATTTCTACTTGGGTGAGTGTCTAGTATCATGGCTAAGAAAGAAATAGTCATTAGTATCCTTTTCCGAAATAGAAGCAAAAGATATTGCAGCAACAACATGTTTCACTCAGGCTCTCTAGATGAAACAAACCTTGAAGGATATACAAGTGAAGTACGATGATACCATTTCAATACTCTGTCAAAAAACCAACACTATATGTATCTCCAAGAATCTAGTGTTGCATTCCAAGACGAAGCGAACATGTTACAGAGAAGAACAACGAGATAGAGTACATTGGGACAAAAGAATAGATTGTAGATATCTTCACCAAACCTATTATGAGGGAGAGATTTGAATATCTTCGACAAAAATTTGGAGTAGTTTCAACCCCATAGTGATTCACACGACATTAGGCACAATAAGATAAGGGGAGAGTAGTAGAATACATATTGAATCCAAGTAAAGAATATTTTTAATGCTTTTTATATACATCATAGTTTTACACGAGGAAGCACATTGAAGAGAGATCAAAGGCTTGTCGATAGGGCGAGCATATTTTATGGTACATGATTTTTTGGTACATAGTTGATGTATGGAATGGTACATGTTAAAGGTTGATGGTACAATTAAAGTTACAAGTTGATGGTACAATGACAGTGACAGGTTGAATACAGTGACATGTTGATAGGTTACAGGTTGATGTGACAGTGACAGTGGTAGTGATTGTGGTAGTGATAGTCTGGTATACAGTTATATTTCAGGGAGGCAGGATGGGGTAGGGAAAGGGGGTTGTAGCCTCCTTTTGGTTGATGCTAGACAACATAGGGAGTTGGACCTTTCTTCCAGTTGGAGACTAAGAATCATGGGGTTGTAGACTCCTTCTAGTTGGAGCCATAAAATTGAGGGAGTTGTATCTTGTTTCAGGTTGGATCTTGTAAATAGGGGGTCGTATCCTCCTTCCATTTGCAACTAGAGAATTGGGAAGTGTGTCCTTCCAATGAATGTATTATTTGATATATAAGAAAAACATATCATGGTTTTCTACCATTTGGGTTTCCATGTAAATTCTGATATACTATGTTTCTGTGAATATCTATTATGATCTATTAATTTATACTACTCATGATATATTGATGATATAATGATGATGAAATTAATGTTACATATTTTTGTTAAAAAGTGATAATAAAGTGTTCATATTGATTCATCCCCCTCTTAGTATTCCACTAGCAGGTCATAGGTTTAAATAATAAAAATATTTCCAAATTGTGAGGACCACTCTAGCATTGACATAAGACATAACTACAGAAGAAAAAATGGATTAATTGGTTGAAGACACCAACACTCCTACTCAGGAAAATATTAAACCTCAATCCCTTTGAGAACAACCATTAATCTATGTAGATGCATTATCAGACATTTTGACTCCACAAACCTTGAAACATATAGGCTACATCAAACAATGTAAATTCATAGTCATATATGATAGTTGAAGTACCCATAACGTCATTCAAAAGTGAGTGGTAGAAA
>JASDQU010107760.1:56931-82452 GCA_032191745.1 Picea mariana
CACAATGATGTGTTTGGACCTGTTCCTGTTCCATCCCTAGGTAAATCGGTGTATTATGTTTCATTCATAGATGATTTTTCAAGGAACACATGGATTTTGTTTCTTAGAAAGAAAGCTGAGGTATTTGATAAATTTAAAGAGTTTAAGGCTCTGGTAGAAAATTAGACAGAGAAGAAAATAAAGGTATTAAGAACAGATAATGGTGGAGAATTTTGTGGAAATGAATTCAAAGAATTCTGTAAGAAGTGTGGTATAGCAAGGCAGAAGAATACTCCATACACTTCTTAGCATAATGGAGTTGCAGAAATGATGAACAGGACATTGATGGAAAAAGCAAGGAGCATGCTTAGCAGTGCCGACTTATGAAAAGAATTATGTTCAGAGGCAGTGGGTACAACATGTTACCTAGTCAATCGATCACCTTCATCAGCATTGGATGATAAAACTCCACACGAGGTATGGTCTAGAAAGAAACCCTCTCTTCAACATCTTAGAGTGTTTGGTTGTGATGCTTATGTACATGTTCCAAAGGAGAATAGGAGTAAGTTGGATAAAAAGGTTGAAAAGTGTATCTTTATTAGCTATAAAGATGGTGGGAAAGGTTATAAGCTTTGGAACCCAGAAACCAATGAGATTGTTTACAGTCGAGATGTTGTTTTCAGAGAGGTAAAAGATGTTTCCAAATAGGAATCCTACCAATGGAGGACGAACTTGAGAAAATAGAGCTTGAGTTGGATGATGAAAAATTTGAATCATCTGAGGAAGAGGAAGAAGAAGAGCAAGAAGAAGAAGAAGAAGAAGAACAACAACCTCATACCCTAGTATTGAGGAGATCAGTGAGAGATAAAAGGCAACCAGAAAGGTATAGTCCACCTGATTTCCATTCCAATTTTGCTTTATCTATTACTGATGATGATCCTGGAACTGTCAGGGAAGCAGTGAATTCAGAGGATAGTAAACTCTGGAAGAAGGCCATGGTTGAAGAAATGGATGCCTTGGATAAGAATGAGGCATGGGATATATTTGAGTTGCCAGCTGGAAGAAAATTGGTTGGTAGCAAATGGTTGTTCAAGAAGAAGTTTAATTCACAAGGTAAAGTGGAGAAATACAAAGCTCAGTTAGTAGCAAAAGGTTATTCCCAGGTATAGGGAATTGACTTTAGTGAGATTTTTTCTCCTGTTGCTAAGTTAAATTCTATTAGATTTCTTTTATCTATTGTTGTTGCTTTTGATCTAGAAGTGGATCAGATGGATGTGAAGACAACATTCCTACATGGGGATCTAGAAGAAGAAATCTACATGAAGCAGCCAGAAGGCTTTGTAGTGAAGGGAAAGAAAGAGTTGGTGTGTAAGCTAAAGAAGTCACTATATGGTCTGAAGCAATCACATAGGATGTGCTACAAAAATTTTGACACATACATCATTGGATTGGGATTTGTAAGAAGCAGGGATGATCACTGTGTATATTCAAAAAAAATTGGTAATCACTTCATTTATGTAGTGTTGTATGTTGATGACATGTTGTTGGTAGGAAATAACATGGATGTTATCAAGGAAGTGAAATCACAACTATCCTCCAAGTTTGACATGAGGATCTCGGTGTTGCTAACTTCATTCTAGGAATGGAGATTAAAAGAGATCGTGCAAATAGGAATCTCTAGTTGAATTAGAGAAAATATGTTGAGAAAATATTACAGATATTTAATATGCATCGAAGTAAACCAGTCAAGGTTCCTATTCCTATAGGTGTAAAGTTATCTACAGATCAGTGTCCCAAGACACATGAAGAAGAAGAGGACATGTCCCATGTTCTGTATGCCAATGCAATTCGAAGTTTGATGTATGCAATGGTTTGTACTAGACCAGACATTTCACATGTAGTGGGAGTTTTGAGCAAGTATATGTCAAAACCAGAGAAGGAGCATTGGACAATAGTAAAGAGGGTCGTGAGGTATCTGTGTGGCATTACCAGTTATGGATTGTGCTACCAAGAAAGACCAGGATTGGACATACATGGATTTGTTGATGCAGACTGGGATGGAGATCTGGATCACAAAATATCTACAAGTGGGTATGTGTTTAAACTTTTTGGAGCAATTAGTTGGATGAGAAAAAGAAAGGTTGTAGTGGCACTCTCAACTACAGAAGTTGAATACATGGCAGACACTCATGCAAGCAAGGAAGCAGTATGGTTAGAAAGATTGTGTTCATGTATTGGGTTGGTACAACAAGTAGTGAGATTAGATTGTGGAAGTCAGAGTGCAATCTTCCTGGCAAAGAAACTAGCTTATCATTCGAAGACAAAGCATATTGATGTTCAGTGTCACTTTGTGAGAGACATGGTTGAGGAAAAGAAGACGTTGTTGGAAAAGGTTGACACTTTGAAGAATGCTGCAGATTCATTGACAAAGTCTGTGAGCACAAACAAGTTCTCCTGGTGTAGAGTAACAATGGGCATTGTTGCCCTGGATTGTTGACTATATAATACCTTGGACCCTTGGATGCAAAGAAAATCACAAGTGGGAGAATGTTGGGTATGTGTTATATTCTTTGCATGTGTGTGTGTGGGTGCGTCAGATATGACAACTGCGTCTCACGATTCCTCGTAGTAGTTCTTTATTTGTGCCATGTGTGCCAGGCGCTTTCCTAGGGGGGTCCCAGGGGGTGGTAGGTATGCCCCCCTCTGGTTACATGAAGCATTCGGGGCAGTGCCCTGAATTGTTTTTTTGGGCGGTTTTTGCTATTTTTAGCGGATTTTTCTATTTTTAGAGGTTTACTAAAAAAATTCTAGTTTTAGGGATTAGGGTTTTGGTATCTACGGAATACCTAAAAACATTGTATATATTGTGTAGTTAATGGTGAAATTCGATATAATGAATATAAAAAAGGTTTTCCTGATTGAGGGTTTCCAGTATGTATCTCTGTGTACTATGTGAATGAGCCATTGATTAAATTCTGTTTTTCTTAAGAATATATATGCATTTCTTTACTTCATAGGTTTAAAACTTACATTTCTCACGAACCCCCTGATCTTTCGCCACCTATCTCCCTCTAGATGATGGACGATTCCGACTGGCTTAGAAAATTTGGGACTTTGGCTATCCCGCTCTCCTATGCACTTCAACAGAGGTTAATTCTCATGCAACTCACCTAGATCAGACAACTATCGATCCACGCGCTCAAATATGATGGATGGGACATTTTCTCCTCCTCTGCACACTCCTTCTAGTGTCTGGACATGGAATTCAATGGTCCATATCTTCTCCTTGTAGCTAATTTTACAACTGCTACAACTTCTCCACCTGAGCTTTTGATTTCTCCCAATGATTGGGAAAATTTATAAGTGTCAAAGGCTACAACTTTTGATATTTCTCCTGCGAGCTGGATTGTTGGGTCTTGAATTTTTATCTCCTCTTAATTTTTGATACATGGAACAAGTCCGTCTCCAGTGCACGCCTTGCGCTGACTCTATTGACATTGTTTGTGACTTGGACCCCAAAGGTCTCAGTCTTTTTCCCCTCTCCGCTGGAATTTTGTGCCCAAAGGCACTATCCCCTATGATCTTGTGACTTGGATCCAATATTTAAGGGTCTCAACCCTTGTTTTCTCCTTCAAAGGAAATCTTGCACCCTCCTGGTACACTCGTTTATCTTCCTCCCGTTCTTGTAAAGAGAACCCACTTTACCTATAGCACACTCGTGATTTTCTGTCTAAAATCCTCAGAACTCTTCAACACTCATATAAGTGTTGTGCAAGTGAACTCTTTACATGGGTCTTCCTCCTAAATTCTAGTCATTCAAGTTCACTGATGCATTCCTTGCATCTACTCAATGCACTCTTGCGGAGCTCTCCAACAGATTATTCAGAAACTCTGGTGTTCCTCAATTCCTCCAACACTTCATAAATGTGTTGGCTCTATGCACTCTTTGCACTCACTCAAAGCACTCTTTGTTGAGATTATAGAGTGTTTAGTAACTATGTGGGTGTCTTCTCCTTGACACTCTTCTCCCTGAACTTGAAACAAAGTTCCTCCTCTGCACACTTGCACCTGCTCAATGACCTCCTGAAAAATCTCTAAAAAGTATTCAACAACTCTGACTGTGCTTTCTCCTACACAGTCCTTCCCCTCCAAGGTGTTTTGTAACCTTAAGGCTCCTCTATGAGTCATAGACTATCCTGGTGTGTACTCCTGGCACGTTCGCCTATGAAATTTGAAGCAAAGTTCAGATATAGAGAACTCCTTGCGTTGGCTCACAAAGTTTCCAATACCCTGTTGTGCACTCCTTGCACAACCTAAATAACCTAAAACAACTCAACAAATCTCAAACAAATAGTAAACTCTATCTTATCCCTGCATATGGAAACCTATCATACATATACAACATACATTCATAAACACACAGGAATAACATTCATAAAACACATAATCACACATAAAACTCATAGGAAAGAAAAAGTGTTGTCATTTGTATTAATATGAATTTATGTTTACAGTGGGTGTAGGCTCAGACTACAATTGAGTCTCGAATCTCAAATCTCCTTGGATTACAATGATTTTTATCTCAACCTACAACAACAACCTCTACTGGGAATATAATACAAATCTTTATACAAGAGGGGCTCCTCGAGTCTTTCCCTCCAACTACACTAGTGGTCTTTAATCACCATTTACAACGCATATCTACTGAGGCAGATCACATTCAATGATCATTAAAAATTCAAATCTAAAGCGATCCTCAAGATCTGTACAACTTAGACCACATTCAATGCCTCTCTATCTACTTCCTCCACAAAGTCATCAACTGGGCTCTTCCAACCTTTCAACATTTAATTGCATTAAATTGCATTTTAAAATTTAAAAATGGGGGCAAAATGAGATAGTTGGCGTCTCTCCCATTCTTAAATGTGCGTTGATATGTTGGATAGTTGAAGCTTTGATGAGGTGGAGTGATGGTCCTACATCATACTCCACTATTGGGAAAATCACAAGCTCCTGCTCATGTGATCCTCTCTCCCAATGTTGAAATCCCCTTGGATCCCAAACTCTCCCTTGGAGTTGTTCACATGCTCCTCTACTTTGTTGTTGTTGCTTCTTCCATTTTGCACTTGTAGGTTCTCCTCTGCTCAGATTCCTCCTACTCGAAGCTTCTTGTGCTAACCTCAACATCATCTCTTTGAGCTTCTTCAATCACCTCTTCCAACTACTATGTTGGCTGCCTCCTTGGCAGTCTACTCTGATGCTGCATCTCCTCATACTAATCAAAGGGTAGATCAACCTAATCTCCCATGTTGTCTCCTTCTCCTGTGGCCTTGACTTGCCACTATGCTACAGACTCCAATACTGCAATATCATCAATGATTTGTTGTCGAGCTTCCTATTTTGACTGATAAACTCTTGCCAGCTCCTCTTGTGCTAGTACACTCCCAACTTCCTTCAGTTGCTCCTCAGATTGGAATTATCCTTCATTTGTTTCCAACTTAGACCGTTGGATGTGATTACTTTGTACTATCACCCTTATTTCTAGGGCTTCTAGTTCTTCGCGTAGATCAACCAAATCCATGTTGTCTGCTTCCTCTTGTACTGCAGGATTCAGTTTTGTAGTCATCTCCTGTTCAACTTCCTGGCTGAAAATTTTGAGCCATTCCTCTGAATGTTATTCTTCTTCTGCTAGGGCACAATTCAGTATATGCTCCTTCTCCTCTCCTCTATGATAGTCACAACTATTTTTCCTTTCTCTTCTACTGCACCTGAAATTTTTGCACTGGCCTTTGCTTGGCTAATTGGCAGGAATATCTGAATTCCCCCAATGAGCATAGTGATCCTCTGATCCTCCTCCTCTGTGATAGAAGTATTTAAATTCTCATAATATTCATTCACATGGTATGAAACTCCACATGAATTTTCATATGGATGAGGCCTTTCATTTTCCTCCCTTTAATCTGTTAGCACTCCTTGCTAATTTGAACTCTCAGTTGAGTTCCTCCTCCCTTGCCTACCTGGAAATCTAGGATTTCTCCTGTGCCCTTGTGGAAGTCTATGAGATCAACTGATCTCACTTCATTTCCCACCTGGAAATTTGAATTTTAATTACTTTCCTCCTGGAAGTTCATGAGATCTCCACTTGATCTCCCCTCCTCATCATTGAGTCTTTCTCATACTTCTAGTTCACATATGTAAACCACTCTCTCCTCTATGCCACTGAGGTTTTCAACTTCCCTCAAACACCTTCTCACTACTTGTTGCTTCCTTCTTGCCAACAAATTTTGAACATGCCACTTTCCTCTTCAAGGTCCATTCATACCTCCAATGTACATGTGCCTCCTGTTGCATCTTTAATGCTAGCTTGTTGAGCTCCGCTCTAATTTCCTCGAGCTCTTTGTACATATCATCTTTTCCTTTCTGCTGGCAGTCCTTGTCTTGACCACGCCTATGGAATTCAGTAACCATTTTCCTTCTCTTCCTTCAACCCACCTGGTTGTCTTCTTTTCACTCTTGCAACTGAGAGTGTCTCCAGATTCTCCTACAACCCACCTGGTTGTTTTCTGACTGCTACGAAATTGCAACAATTCTTCACACATATCATTAGTACTCTATCTTACTTCACCTATTATCTAGATATAAAGTTTATCCTCTAACACTACTTGATGTTGTCAAACTATCTCCTCTTTCCTTTTCCTACTATCTGCAAGATAATTTTACTCTGATACCACTTGATGGTATCAGACTATCTTCTTTATCTCCTTTTCCTACATAAATCAAATATGTGGCTCTGATACCACTTGATGATATCAAATTTCTTCTTTCCACCTCTCACCCTTTCCTTCTATCTGCAAGAAAATTTATTCTCTGATACCACTTGATGCACACCCCCTTTCTCTCATTGGGGTTGTGTGACCTCCCAGTTTAGGATCATTCAATTCGTTGAGCCGAATTTACTCTTCAGGCATCTGCTGGAACCCAAAACCACTATACACATTCCCCTTTAATACCCCCTATATGCGGTTCGATACAAGTATGGACCCTATGGGCCTCCCTCTAAGCCCCTTTCTCTTTATAAACAAAAATTGGTCTCTAGCCCCATTGCTTCGGCCAACTTCTTAGGTGACCACGAGTTGTGCCCAGGAGCCTACTCAAAGGGCACTTTGGAGCTCCAGGCTCCAGGAATTTTCACTTCACACTATGGCCAATTCTTCCAGAGTCACAATCCTCCAAAATGTCAGAAACATGATCAACAGTCCTCACTCCTCCTCAAGATTGATGACTTAGTCTCTTTCTTCAGGATTCCGGCTTTGACCAAATCTACATGCACAATCCACAAATCCTCCAGAGCGGCTTTCCAATGGAGTGAACATTTGTCCTCTACTCGTCCCCTCGAAGATAAATGGTCCACGCTCTTCTTTGGGATCAATGGCCCATAGTAACTTCAGGCTCTAGCACTTCAGGTAATTCCGAACCTCCTCTCCACAGAACTTCCAGAGTGCTAAATATATAGACTAGCAGATATTTTTCCATGTGTCATCCCGATCCGATGCTCATATCGGCTCCACACTTCTCCCTTCATGATTTTTTAGCTCCTTTCTTCTTTGCTACTCTCCTGAGTGTACAAACTCTAGAGCGAGGGATCCTCTGACACCTATCCCTCTTGATCCAATGACTCACATCTTCTTCAGTCTTCGCGACTTCGGTGATTTTTCTTTTTCTCCACATAGATCTCTCAAAGCTCTTTCTCATGAACTCCCTGATCTTTCTCCACCTGTCTACCTCTAGAGGATGGACGGTTCTGAATGGATTCAGAACATAGGGACTTAGACTATCCCGCTCTCTTATGCACTTCAACAGAGGTTAAGTCTCATGCAACTCACTTGGATCAAATGATTTTCGATACACACTCTCATATCTGATGACTGGGACCTGTTCTCCTCCTCTGTGTTCTCCTTATAGTGTCTCGATGTGGAATTCAACGGTCCAGGTCTTCTCATTGGAGCTAATCTAATGGATTCTACAGCTTCTCCACCTGAGCTTTGTCTTTCTCCCAATGATTGGAAAAGATTGTAAGTGTCAAAGGCTATGGTCTTTGATATTTCTCCTGCGAGCCCGACTGTTGGGTCTCAAATTGTGATCTCCTCCTGAGTTTTTAGACTTGGAGCAAGTCCGTCTCCAATGCATGCCTTGCACTGACTCTCCTAAGCTTGTCTTTGACTCAGACCCCGAAGGTCTCGGTCTTATTCTCCTCTCTACTGTAATTTTGTGTGCAAAGGCACTATCCTCCCTAAGATTGTGACTTGGCTCCAATATTTAAGGGTTTTGGCTCTTTTTTTCTCCTTCAAAGGAAATATTTATCTTCCTCCTAAGCTTGTAAAGCAAACCCAATTTACCTCTGGAACACTCCTTGTGATTTCTTGTCTGAAATCCTCAGACCTCTTCAACACTGATATAAGTGTTGGCCCAATGCATGCCTTGCATAGGTATTCCTCTTGAATATTGGTCCTTCAGGTTCACTGAGGCATCCCTTGCATCTACTCAATGCACTCTTGCGAAGCTCTCCTATAGAGTGTTTAACAACTATGGTGTTCCTCAATTCCTCCCACACTTCATAAAGGTGTTAGCTCTATGTAGTATTTGCACCCACTCAAAGCACTCCTTGTTGAGCTTACAGAGTGTTCAATAACTCTGCGGGTGTCTTCTCCTTGACACTCTTTTCCCTGAACTGGAAACATGTTTCCTCCTATGCACACTTGCACCTACTCAATGCCCTCCTGACAGAGCTCTACAGAGTATTCAACAACTTTGATTGTGCTTTCTCTTGCACAGACCTTCCCCTGCAAGCTTTTCAATAACCTTGAGGCTCCTCTCTGAGTCTGAGACTATCCTGGTGTGCCCTCCTGACACGTTCTCCTCTAAACTTCAAAGAAGAGTTCAAATAAGCACTCATTGCATTGGCTCACAGAGTTTTGAATACCCTATTGTGCACTCCTTGCACAACCTAAAGAACCCAAAACAACTCGTCAACTCTCAAAAACATAGTGAAGTCTATCTTATCCCTACAGATGGAAACCTATCATACATCTACAACACACATTCATAAACACACACATATAAMATTCATAAAAGACATAATYGCACAGAAAACTCAYAGGAAGGAAAAACTATTGTCYTTTTGTATTAATATGAAAATTTGTTTACAATGGGTGTAGGATCRGATTGCAACTGAGTGTCGAATCTCAAATATCCTTATCTTACAATTATTTTTCTCTCAAACTACAACAACAACCTCTACTGGGAATATAATACAGAGATTTATACAAGAGGGGCTCCTCGATCCTTTCCCTCSAACTACACTAGTGGTGTCTAATCACCATTTACAATGCCTATCTACTGAGGAAGATCACATTTAATGATCATTAACAATTCATATCTGAGGCGATGCTCGATATCTGTACAACTTAGAGCACATTACATGCCTCTCTATCTTCTTCCTTCACAAAGGCATTAGCTCGGCTCTTCCATCCTTTCAACATTTAATTGCATTAAATTACATTTTAAAATTTAAACATGGGGGCAAAATGAGAGGGTTGGCCCCTCTCCCATTCTTAAATGTGCATTGATGTGATGGATAGTTGGCGCTTTGCTTAGGTGGAGTGATGCTCCTGCATAAAGAAGCAACATAAACAATAAGTAACATGAATCCCTCTTGAACCTTAGAAATAATGACAACATTGTGGTTTTAAAATCTGACAAAGGAGGATCCACTGTTGTCATGAGAAAGGTAGAATACAACATTAAAATGAAGGAGTACCTCACCACCACTGGAATCTACAAGAAGCTAAGTATAAAACCAATATCTAAGGTGATTAAAGAATTCAATAAAGTTATTAAAGACTCCAACTTGGATGATATGACTAAAAAGTGACTCAGGCCAAGTTTCCTACTCAACCCTAGAATCTATGGACTCCCTAAGATCCACTGTAATATCCCTAGGCCGAACCCAATTGTAAAAATAAATACAAATGTACGTAAGTTGGTGAGATGTTTGAAATCATTTTTGTATGCACCTTTCATGGCGTAGTGCACACATGTACTAGGCAATAAAATGATGAAGTGTGCACATTCTAGGATACCGCAGGAAGCAACTTAAGTGGGTGGTATTTTTAGGCCAGAGTGCCTTTGTGTATATGTTGTGTTTTATAGGTTCGTGAGCTAGTTATTATAAGATAGAATTCTTATGTTTGTATTAGGCCAAAGAGCCTAGATGCTAAAGGCCAGTGCACCTATTTTTGTATATGTCTCATCATTCAATATAAAATATATTGTTGTGTGTAGACCGAACATGATAAAAGAGTATGGGGGACTAAACTCCAGTAGTTAGGGAAATGGGGTGCTAAAAGTTAAGAAAAAGGGATAATCTAGGGAGCTTAAGCCAAAAAGGAATATTATATTAATATTTCTTAAAGTATAAAGTATGGATAATTATTTTATCCTAAGTTCCAAACTTGGGGACAAGTGGGCCAAAGTAGCTCCCACCATGACAAGTGTCAAGTTGGAGATATGCATACATATTGTTGGGACTTAGTTTATTTTTATATCATTCCTTCCATCATTCAGTCAGTCAGTCATCCATTCAGTCATACCATGATCTTTCTCTCACACAGTCAACTATCCTCTGTACTTTTTTGTCATTATATCTCAACCTGAATCCATATCCATACTAGTTTGAGTAGCTGGTTAGCTTGGTAAATGGACTGAAGAAGTGGGTTGTCAGGCCCATGGGATATTGAAGAGGCAGGTTGTCAAGCCCATGAGAAATTTCTCTCTGGGTGAGAGTATTGTTGGGAATTGATTTCCCGAAGGTGCTAAACTACAACTACATGGCTCTGAGACTTCCTGTCCGACCTGTTGCTAAAGTCCTGGAAGGGAAGTGGGGCAGTCGAAGGACTGTTGAGCAGGGAAGGGGAACACTTCCAAGGGTGGGACAAGAATGTGGGTAATGAGGGACTATATGTTGTTAGTTTGAGTTGGCACATGTGATGGAGTATTTCCTGTTGTCTATGAACCATTAGCCTGGTTAGGAATCCCTTTACCCAGGTGGAGTTTAGTCCCATATTGGGGGTGACCCACTGCTGAGAGTGATGAACAATGTGGTCTAAGGTTGGGAGGTTTGTGGAAGGTCTGAACGCATTTGGTGATATTCTTAACAAGATAAGTGTCAATTATGTGATAAATTTACACGCTGCATTATTATTTACGTGTTGATTTTTATGGGTTTATCCTATGTGTGGTTTATCCTGTATATACTGCATGTATACATTTATTGTTATTTCAGTGTGAATCCATGCATTTACAGATGTATTTGTCTATTTACGTTTTATAAATATATTTCCGCAAGAGTTTTGTGTGTATATATGTTAATTGCATGCAGTTTGAAAAATTTATGTGGCATAGCTTAGTTGGATGCTGGGTATGTTATAGTATGTTCCGTAGAGAGAATTAAAGTGTTTTATGGAGTAGTATGACCCGACCATGAGTGGTCGGGGATGTTACAATATGGTATCAGAGCTTCAGTTTTCAACATTGAGCCTAGATGGGTTGAGCAAGTTTGAGTTGAAGAGAAATTTCACAGAGGATTTATTTGGAAGTGGCCAAATTTCGAGTTGCAAAGCGTCCACGGTAAAAAGAAACAACAATTGGGTAGAATTGGGAAAATCCCCAATTTCTGTTGTTAAATTCATGGGAAAATTGAGAAATTCGGCCAAGTGGTGAGATATTATTTATTTAATGTATGTTCTAGAAAATTTAGACCTGGAAATGGGTCAAATTTGAAGTTACAATGAAGCCATGACATATGGAGCAAGTTTTGTAAATAAAATTCCTAATTCATGAATTGAGTATGGGAAAAATCCATTCCAGAAATGTCAACCCACAACGATTTGTTGTTGTAGAGGTTGAATTGGTGTTATCAGGGTGAAATTGAAAAAATTTCATAGTTGTAGAATGTATATGGTAAATTGGGGAAAAAGTTAAGCAAAAGCTCCAATTTCTGCAGTGAAATTGACAAGGAATTGATGCACATAAAAACAAATGTCGCAGGTGGGCGCACTAAAAATGCATGATGCACAGTAAAAATCTTTTGATATGTAAAAAATGGGTGTCACGCAGAAATATATTGGCGTGCTGGTGCATTCTCTAAAATTTTGCACTGCGCGGAAAAATGTTGTCGTGCTGGTGCCCATGCTAAATTTTGGGACCATGCGGAAAAATGTTGGTGTGCGGGTGTGCACACTAAACTTTGGCACCGCACAGAAAAATGTTGGTTTGCAGGTGCATGCAATAAATTTAGCATTGCACGGTGTCCATACGCACAAAAAGGTGAGCACGGTGTGCAGACACATAATAATGGCACGCATGGTGTGCGCAGTATTGGCAGACCGCATAGGCGTTTTGTTGGTGCACGTGCAATGTGGGTATATGTTGATGCACAATAGTTTAGTTAAGGTGCGTAAAGAGTATTGGTGCACGGTGGGGGTGTACAAAAATTTCACATGGTTCAATGCGTAGAGTGAAATTCATACAAAATATCAGCGTGCGATACAAAAATTGTGCACAACGGGTAATAGGGAAAGAACCAAAAATTTGCGCGGTGGATATTGGCGCGCGACACAAAAGCAGTGTGCACCAATTATTGGGGCGATAGAGAAGTGATACATAGTGGTCATAGATGCGCAAAGCATGATTTACCTTATGGTGTTACTACACATTCTATATATGGGTGTACATGTTTAAATTCATGCGCATGAATTCATTTGGATGGTGAACAACAATAGAAAACCAATGATTTTCTATGATGTTTTATATCATTTGGACGCCATCTTTTTGCAACAAATTTTTGAGGCCCTTGAAAACATTTTTAGCTACTAAAAAACCACAAGAAAAAAGTTTAATAAGGTACCCTATGTCTCTGCATCTAAAATAAAAGAGCACAAAGAGAGATTTCTAATGGTGTAAACCGTTTGTCAAACAGAGCCTTTATGAGAAAGTTACAACACAAACAATGGAGGGTAAAGTTTAAGACCCAACTAACTTCAAAGAGTCATAAATTTCTTCTCCAGAATCAGATTGAGGCCCAGGAGAAGTCCACGGAAATATATTGAACCATAGAAGACATTCCTAGAGCTGAATTATATTTCTGGGCATGTTAAAAATGTTTAATGTGGCAAATAAGGTACATGTAACTTCCCTACCAAAAACAAGAATCAACCTAGAACTTCAGCAGACTGTAACTAGTAGCCCGAAACCTAGAAAAAGGTGAAAGTTGAACAGAGAGTCCATAATATGTATATGAAGAAAACCAATTAAGATCCTATGAAAAATCCAATGGAGTAGGTGAAAAAATGCATAATTACAACACAGAGTTGCACCAAGTTGAAGGGTGAACAAAAATATTAATGGGCAATTTTTAAATAACCATAAATTTCTTCTCAAGACTCAGAATTGAGCATGGAAATAGGCGTTGGAAAGGTCTCAGATAGTAGAATATAAATATCCAGCCAGAAAATTAATTTGGTTATTCAATTTTTCAGGAAATTAGAATAAATAATTCCAATATATTATTGAACCATAATGGTTCATATTTTTCATGAAATTGTTGAGTCAATTAGCCTAACAAAGATTTGTTGGCTACACATTTTGCAGAGTTAAAAATGAATAGATCAAATCAGGATCATCATAGATTCCAGAGGATTGGAATATGCACAGGGGACTTATAGTTAGGAAGATGAGATCAAAGGGATGGATGTCCATTTGGGCATTGAAGGAATAAACTCCAATGGACATGGAGAAGGAAGGGATGCAAACATGAATATGGTAGAGACCATTAAAAAATTGTACAAGGAAGTCTAAAGCCATAAATCTAATAATGAAAGGATTATGAGATCCAAGAAGAAGCAAGAGGACTTAAACATGAAGTTAATGCAGAGCTTGAATAAATTAGAAAAGAAATTGGATAAGGAGAGTGGATCCAACAAATCAGGAAGTCACTGGTCTCCTAATGAGAAAAGAAGAACCGTAAGTAATAAAAGACATCACAGTCACTCCCTGAGGCATTCCAATAATACAGAACACAATAGCTCAAGTCCATCCCCTATTAGGAATCATAAGAAGTCTGGGTTGGATGAGCTACGAGGAGAAATGAACAAAATAAAACCTACTACATTTGATGGTGAGCACAAGAAGGATGAAGATGCAGAGACATGGATGTTGGGCATGAGAAAGTATTTTCAATTGCATATTTATTCTTCTCATGCAGAAGGTAGAATTTCCATCTATCAACTCAAGGGAAAGGCATCCACGTGGTGGGATTAGCTTGTGCAAGTACAACACATTAAAGTTAAAAGTGTTACTTGGAGAGAATTCAAGAAGTATTTTGAGAAGAAATACTTGACTAAGAGATACTATGACAAGAAAATGAAAGAGTTATTTGAAATCAAGCTTGGGAGTATGACCATAGATGAATATGAAAGAAGGGTTTTAGAACTACTGAAGTATGTTTCTTTCATCAAGGATGAGACAATTAAGATTCATAGGTATTTGAGTGGATTTCCATCATTCATCAGTGAAACAATACAATATGATGATCTCAAGACATTGGAGGAGACCATAAGGCGAGCTAAATGCTTATATGATCAAGAAAAAGAAAGGCCAACTTTCCAAAAATCTTGGGAAGACAAAAATAAATTCAATATGGATCAGAGGAAGAAGGGAAATAAGCCACCATTCTTCAGAAATAATCCTTAGGGACAACCAAATTCTAGAGAACCCAAAACAATTGAGATAGGGTGTCAAAGGCCAAGGAAAACACCTATTCAATGTTAGGGTTGTAAAGGACATCATATGTTCAGGGATTGTCCTCATAGAGGTGAAAAAGTGAGGACTGTTCACAATGTTCAACAAGCTAAAACAATAGAGGACATGGGTAGAAATGTACCAAGGATCTATGCAACCATTGACAATAAGAAAGAAGAGTGTCAATCACATATGATTGAAGTGGAACGTATGATCAACAACCAAACCATTTCTATTTTAATTGATTCATGATCTAGTTATAGTTATATAGATCCTAATATGGTGGAAAGTTTGCATTTTCCAAGAAGAAAGCAAGAAAAATCTTGGTTGCTGTAGATGGCTACTGGAGCCAGAAGAAAAGTTAATGATATGGTTAATTCATGTCTTATAGACATGAATGGACTAAACACTAGGTAATATTTGAACATCTTTCCTTTAGGTTCCTATAATTGTCTAATTGAGATGGATTGGTTGGACCAACATCGTGTTATCCTAGACTGTTATAACAAGGCATTTACTTGCTCGGATCAGGAAGGGAACCTAAGGAAAGTGCAGGGAATTCCCAGGGTAATGACCATCAAAGAAATTTCAGCATTCCAGTTGAAGAAATGTTACAGAAAAGGGTGTAAAATATTTGCAACTCCAGTGTCAAATACTCCTTATAGAATGAGTACACCAGAGCTGAAAGAGTTGCAAATGCAGCTTGAAGAAATTCAGAAGAAGGGGTATATATGCCTAAGTGTGTCATCTTGGGTTGCCCCAATCTTATTCGTGAAGAAGAAAGATGTGGCATTAAGATTGTGCATTGATTTTAGACAGCTGAATAAGGTAACTGTAAAGAACAGGTATCCTCTGCCAAGGATTGATGATCTCTTTGATCAATTGAAGGATGCTAAGATATTTCAAAGATAGATCTCAGGTCAATATACCATCAAGTAAGTATTAAAGAGGAAGATATCAGAAAGACCGCCTTCAAGACAAGGTATGGTCAGTATGAGTTCACATTGGTGTCAATTGGGTTGTCAAATGCACCGGTTGTTTTCATGTGCTTAATGAATGGTGTTTTTCGAGAATATTTAGACAAGTTTGTCATTGTATTTTTGAATGACATCCTTGTATATTCAAATTCAGGAGAAGAGCATGAGCATCATTTGAGGATGGTGTTGCAATTATTAAGGGAGCATCAGTTGTATGCCAAATTGAGCAAGTGCTCATTTTATCATAAGCAAATTCATTATTTGGGACATATTATTTCAAAGGATAGGATAGCAGTGGATCCTGAGAAGATATAAGCCATTAGAGAATGGTCAGCGCCAAAGAATGTGACAGAGTTTAGATCATTCATGGGCTTTGTAGGATACTATAGGAGATTTATTGAAGTATTCTCAAAGATTGCACACCCAATCACTTCCTTACAAAAGAAGGGTGTGAAGCTTCAGTGGGCATTGGATTGTGAAAAGAGTTTCTGACACTTGAAGCAATTATTAACAAGTGCTTCAATACTAAGGATTGCAGACCCAAATGAAGACTTCATTGTTTTCACATATGCATGTAAAGAAGGACTTGATGGAGTCCTCGGTCAAAATGGGTTTTTTATATGTTATGAATCAAGGAAATTGAAGGAGCATGAAAGACACTATGCCAGTCATGATTTGGAGTCGGTAGTCATAGTGCATGCCTTGAGGAAATGGAGACATTGCCTCATGGGGAAAAGGTTTGAGATGAGGACAGACCATAATGGTCTGAAATATTTATTTGATCAGCCAATTCTAAATGCTAGGAAAAGAAGATGGTTAGAATTTCTAACTGAGTATGATTTTGATATAAAAAATATCAAAGGGAAAGAGAACAAAGTGGATGATGCACTCAAAAGAAGAGTGCATGAATTGCATTCTAAAACCATTATCATGTACAAATTAGATTTGAAAGACAAAATTATAGAGGCTGCCAAATCATATTTGCAATATAAGGATTTAGTGGAAAAATTACAACAAGGTAATTTGCAACAAAAAATTGAAGAATACAAGTTAGATAATAATGAAATTATCATGTACAAGGGAATAATTTATGTACCAAATTGCCATGAATTGAAAAATATAATATTGAGAGAAATGCATAATATACCTTATGCTGGGCACCCAAGTTATCCGAAAACTATTGCAGCTATCAAAAGCCAATATTGTTGGCTAGACATGAAGAAAGAAGTTGCAGATTTTATTGCCAAATGTTTGGAATGTCAAAAGGTAAAGGCTGAGCATAGACACCCAACTGGTTTTCTACAACCATTACCCATTCTTGAGTGGAAATGGGAAGTTGTAAAAATGGATTTCATCACCAAACTGCCCAGAACGAACAAACAACATGATTCTATCATGGTAGTGGTGGATAAGATTACTAAAGATTCCCATTTTATTCCAGTTAAGCTAACTCACAAGGCATTCAACATTGTTTATGTTTATATGAGAGAAATTGCTAGATTACATGGCATGCCCAAGACAATTGTGTCTCAAAGAGATCCAAAATTTACCTCTAATTTTTGGAAAGGATTATTTAATGGATTTGGAACAAATTTGATTTTTAGTACAACTTATCATCCAGAATCAGATGGACAAACTGAGAGGGTGAATCAAGTGATTGAAGATATGTTGAGAATGTATGTGATGGATAAACCATCAAAATGGGAAGACTACCTACACTTGGTAGAGTTTGGTTATAACAATGGGTACCAAACATCTCTAAACATGAGCCCATTTGAGACACTTTATGGCAGAAAGTGCAACACACCAGTAAGCTGGGATAACCCAATAGATAGAACAATGATTGGGCTAGATTTTCTCAGGGAAATGGAGGAGAAAATACTAAAAATAAAAAAAAATTTAAAGGCTTCCCAAGACAGGAAGAAAAGATATGTTGATAAGGGAAGAACTCACGAGGAATTTAAAGTGGGAGACCATGTATTCTTAAAAGTGAAGGCCAACAAAAGTTCCCTGAAGTTGGGAAATTGTTCAAAGTTGGCAGCTCGCTATTGTGGGCCATTTGAAATCCTAGAGGGATTGGTCTAGTGGTTTATATGATTGCATTGCCTGCATCTATGTCTGTTCATAATGTATTCCATGTATCATTACTAAATAAATATATACCTGATGTTAATCATGTTATTGATTGCAATGTGATTCAGGTGGAGCAAGAAGGCGCTTTCCAAGTGCATCCGGTATGCATTCTGGACCGAAAAATCAAACATCTCTATAATCGAGCCATAGGGCTTGTAAAGGGCCAATGGACCTGGTATCATCCTGAGGATGCTACTTGGGAGAATGAGGATGCAATGTGGGAAGAATACCCACATCTTCTTGAGGATTTTTGAAAATTTTGTTGTGTATGTGTACATAATGCACTGAGGACAGTGCATAAATAAGGGGAGGGGATTGTAATATGCCTAGGATGAACCTAATTGTAAATGTAAATAGAAACTTATGTAATCTAGTGAGTTGTTTGACATCATTTTTGTATTCACCTTTCATGGCATAGTGCGTGCATGTACTGCGTGGCGAAATGATGAAGTGTGCACACTCCAGGATACCGCACGTAACAACTTAAGTGTGTGCGAGTTTGAGGCCAGAGAGCCTTTATGTAGATGGTGTGTTTTATAGGCTAGTGAGCCAATTATTATAAGATAGGAGACTTATGTTTGTATTAGGCCAGAGAGCCTAGATGCTAAAGGCTAGTGCACCTATTCTTGTATATGTCTCATCATTAAATGTAAAATACATCGTTACGCGTAGATCGACCATGATAAAGGAGTATGGGGGGATAAACTCCACTAGTTAGGGAAAGGGGGGGCTAAAAGTTAACAAAAAGGGATAATCTAGGGAGCTTAAGCCAAAAAGGAATATTATGTTAATATTTCTTAAAGTATAAAGTATGGATAATTATTTTAGCCTAAGTTCCAAAGTTGGGGACAAGTGGGCCAAAGTATCTCCCAACATGAAAAGTGTCAAGTTGGGGACATGCATACATATTGTTGGGACTTAGTTAATTTTTATATCATTCCTTCCATCATTCAGTCACACAGTCATCCATTCAGCCATACCATGATCTTTCACTCACACAGTCAGCTATACTCCATACTTTTCTGTCGTTGTATCTGAACCTATATCCATATCCATACTGGTTTGTGTAGTTGGTTATCTTGGGAGTTGGACTGAGGAAGCAGTTTCTCAGGCCCGTGGGATATTGAAGAGGTGGGTTGTCAGGCCCATGAGAAATTTCTCTCTGGGCGAGAGAATCATTGGGAATTGATTTCCTGAAGGTGCTAAACTAGAGCTACAGGGCTCTAAGACTTCCCGTCTGGCATGTTGTTGAAGCCCTGGAAGGGAAGTGGGGTAGCCAAAGGACTCTCGAGCAGAGAAGGGGCACACTTCTTGAGGTGGGATGGGCATGTGGGGAATGAGGGACTGTAGGCTGTTAGTTTGATTTGGCACCTGTGACAGAGTCTTTCCTGTTGTCTATGAACCGTTATCCTGGTTAGGAATCCCTTTATCCAGGTGGAGTTTGGTCCCAACTCGGGGGTGACCCGCTACTGAGAGTGATGAGCAGTGTGGTCTAAGGCTGGGAGGCTCTTGGAAGGTTTGCACATAGTTTGTGATATTGTTACCACGATAAGTGTCAATTGTGTGATAAATTTACATGCTGCATTATTATTTACATGTTTATTTTTAAGGGTTTATCCTATGTGTGGTTATAACTGTTTATATATTTATGGGTATTTCTTGTATATACTACCTGAATATGTATACTATTATTTTAGTTTGAATCCATGCATTTACAAATGTATTTGTATGTTTACGTTTTACAAATATATTTCCGCAAGAGTTCTGTGTGTATATATTTTAATTGTAAGTAGTTAGAAAATTTTATGTGGCATAACTGAGTTGGATGTTGGGTATGTTATAGTATGTTTTGCAAAGAGAATGAAAGTGTTTTATGGAGTAACATGGCCCAACCATGGGTGGTCGGGTATGTTACATCCACAAAGAATGAGATCCTCTTAAATTGATTGTCAACACAATCGGTTCACCAACTTATTAACTCGCAAAGTATGTAACAAATATCTTCAGTCCATCAGTCAGAAACATAGAATATTACATCAAGTATTCAAGTGACTTCATGAAACTCATCAAAGAAGACAAAGTTGAACCAAAGGACATGCTCATTAGCTTTGACGTGGTGTCCCTCTTTACCAAAATTCTGCTAAATGAGGCTATCCAAGTTATCAATGAAGTTGCAGACCCTGAAACAACTAAAGTGGATAAGGTATGTCTTAGATCAATGTTATTCATCTTCCAAGGAGAGTTTTTCGAACAAATAAGAGGGGTTTCCATGGGATCCCCTCTACCCCTAGTAGTGGCCAACCTCTTCATGAAGAAGTTTGAGAGGAAATCATTCGAATCATACCCTTAAAACCATCTAGATGGAAAAGGTATGTCGATGATACCAATGTCGAGTGGCCTCATGGAAATGAATAACTAAACAAATTATACGAACACCTAATGGAATTTTTGAAGGCATAAATTTACTATGGAACAAGAAGAAAATGAAAGTATTCATTTCCTAGATGTACTAGCCACTAGAAATCAGGATGGAACACTAGGTTACAAATTATTTAGAAAAAAAAATTCATAAATATATCTACCTTCACATGGAATCCCAGCACCACCCTTCTCCAAAGATAGGGGTTCTCAATACCCTACCCATAAGGGCAACAAGAATATTTGACAGGGATCATCTTGAAGAAGAACTAGAACACCTAACCAAGGATTTTAGAAGCATATGCTACTGAGATAAGGAAATGAAGAATGCAATGAAAAATAAAGAGAGAAGGACTTGACCCCAAAACAATCCAACTACTAGCATGAAGGCATACCTTCCCTACATCAGATGGGTAATAGACAAGATTTCTAAGGTCTTGAAAATAAAGAAAAATACAACTTCCTTCAAACCCCTAATAAATGTCAAACAAAGAATAAGGTCTTTAAAATACCCCACCGACTAGATTCAAGGAAACGGCATCTACAATATCTCTTGTTCCTATGGAAAATGCTACATTGGTGAAACTAGATAATCTTTCCAAAAAAGGATTAAACAACATGAAGAAGACATCATAAATGAATGTATTCACACCTCYGCCTTAGCAAAACAATCTCTCAAAAYTAAGCATCATGTGTTCCTTGAAGAAACAAAGATCCTGGCTAAAGAAGACCACTACTACAAAAGGGGCTTTAGGGAGGCCCTTGAAATAATGAATCATACAAACAATATGAATAGAGATGGCGACCTAGAGCTAAGAAAAAATTGGCTTCCCTTGATAGACCAACTAAGGAGTCCTAAAAGTTTTGGTTTGTAAAAATAGGTCTATAACTTCCCCTATCCTCTCTCTATTTCTCTTTATTAGTCCTTTGACTTAGAGGTGCTATCATAGCTTTAGTAATTAGTCCAATCTTACTAAAAAAAATATAAATAACGTACTTTACAAAAGCTCCTAGGTTATATATTTAACTCTCTGAAGACTTATAACCTTCTTTAGAATACATATTAAACCCTACTATTATCATTTATACTATGTACCTTATGTATTAATAGTATCATTATTACTTATCTTTAAATGCAGAAGCTTTTAATCAATATTACATATTGTTAATTTACCTATTATTACTTATTAGGTATTGATTTTCTTATGAATTAACGTTAATGATTAATTATCCTTATAAAATTGATGCATTAATAGTATAATTATTACTTGCCATTACTATTATTTATTGCATATATGTAGGACGGTTAATTACTATTACATATTATTTCTTACCATATATTACTTATTCCTTATTATTAATTATTAGGACTTATTACTTATTACTTGTTAATTTACTTATCAATTAGACTTAATTATTAATTAACCTTAATTTTTACTTATTACCTTATATTATTTATTAAGATATTTTATTTTAATTTGTATTAATTACTAATATGTATTGAGATTACCTAATACTCAACCTATTTAACTATAATAACTCTCTATTCACCATTTAAATCTATTATTACATACTACAATTAATCTATATACCAAATATCTATTATCTCTTCATAGGTATAGGGTTTCAATTTAGGTTTTCAATAGTTCTCTTAGGGTTTTCTCTTTCTAATCTACCCGACAAGAGTGGTTCCAAAATTGTCCTGCATGTTATATTTATAATGAATATTTTCATCTCTCACCTTCGAAGATTGGTCCTGAAGAAAAATCTAATTTGAGGATTTGAAACGTCGATCAAAAAATGAGTTCAAATGTGGGTAATCGAGAAAACTTTTATCAAAATTTTCACCAAAGTAATCTAAAAATGACTAATGGTTTATCTAGAAAATTTGAGGAGGATGAATCACTCCTTACCTTATCCTTACTAAGTCTAAGGTGGCTTAAGGAATATTGTGGGGAATAGTTGAAAAATAGTACTTTCAGGCATCTAAACCAATGGCTTTAAGAAAATACCAACCCACCTAAAGGATATACATGGAAACAAGATACATTGCAATATAATGTGTGCATTGTTCTGGAAAAATATCTGGCCGTAAAACAATGAGTTTTAGAAGAGATACAGTCATCACTGATAACATGTCACTCTGTCTTTCATAAATCCTATGAAATAACTAAACATTCATTCTTATAGGATGGAATGAAAATAGAAATCCAATATTTCATAGTATCCTATGACACTTTTGAAAGAAATGAGGGATAAATAGGGAATATACCAAGACCATTGAAACCACTACAAATTCCAACATAGATATGGAGAAACATTTCAATGTATTTTATTGCGACACTCCAAGAAGTGGGTAACAAATGAATCATCCTAGTGTTTATCGATTTTCATATTTCAAAATATGCTTATTTATGTTCCTTATCTCATCCCTTTGAACTCCTTCCTTAGTTTCCTAGGTCTTCATGGACAAAAATTTAAGCTACATGGTATGCCCACTTCTATTTTTTTAGATAAATACCCCGCATTCACCAACAAATTTTGTTAGGGTATATTTAAATTTCAAGGTACACAATTGAATATGAGCACTGCATATCATCCCCAAACTGATTGTCAAATAGAATTGGTCAACAAGTTCTTAGAAACCTATTTGATATTCTTTAATTATAAAAAGCTACACCAATGGGCACAATGGATTCCCCTTGTTGAATGGTGGTAAGATACTACTTATCATGGAGATACTAAAATGAAATAGTATGAAGTGCCTATTTATAGACAAAACCCTCTATTAGTGGCATCCTATGTACCAAGAAACTATAAGATTCATGTTGTATATAAATTTCTTCACACTAGATAAGTCATTGACCATTTCCTTAAGAAAAACTTGGCTATGGAACAAAATTGAATGAAAAAAAAAGTTGATCAACATAGATCCAAACATTATTTTGTCGAAGGCGATCTATTTTTTCTTCTCTTGTATCCTTTTAAATAGATGTCTCTCAAAGATAAATTTTCCTAGAATCTAGCTACCAAGTTCTATGGTCCCTATAACATCACACAATGCATTGGAAGATGGTCTACAAGATGGATCTCCTAGAATACTCCAAGATTCATCTAGTTATTCATGTGTCCTATTTGAATAAGGATGTGGCATTGAATTTCAAAATGAAAAACAACCGACGAAAACTTGATGAAGAGGGTTCTATTTGGGTGCAACAATAGGTAGTATTGGATAATTGATCCAAATTATTTTCGGCACAAAATGAGAATGGAGATATAATAAATAAATGTACAGAGATATCTCAGATATCCAATAATATAATAAAAATGTATCATATATGCAACCATAAACACAAGGATACAATAATACATAATTTTCTATTAATGAGTGAAAATGTACAAAGATTGTAAAAATACAGACTGAAAAAATCGTCAGAATGGTGGCATCTTATCTTTGAGAAGAGATGTGACAGCTACTCGCATTCGTAACAAGATCATTTTACAATGACGCTCCAAAGGCCTTTTTATCATAAATAAAATCCAAAACCCTAACCCCAGAAGATGAAAATCCAACAGTTTTGTGGACCGTGTTTTGGGTAGTTTGGTGTATCAACTTCCCGAGAGCGTAACTTTGTCATACGATCTTCGTTTAGGGCGCACGATAGATCATTGGAAAGGTATCATCGAAGATATTCATTTTAGGTTCTCAATAAGAGACTTCATCTATCATTGAGAATATCTATCTTGAAAAACCTTCATTTATGCCCTCAAAATGGCCTCGGATGTTAAAAACGACTAAAAAGAGTAAATTACCAAAATTCTTAGAAAACTGTTTTGAGCCAATTGAAAAAGGTGGGTCGTCATCGATATCCACCTAGATAAATCCTACCTTCTTAGGAAGAAATGGGGTCCCCTTCACCCACATATGTGAATGAAAAGACACTCCCCCTCTTCAGGATTTGTTGGTTCTTCTACTTGAATTGTTGTGGTCGCCACAATAGTAATGGGGTCTACGTCGATGATCTGTCTTATATCAATATTTTATGAATCAAATTTCAAATCAATATTTGGATCCTTTTCTTTGATTTCGACCACCAATGAATTTTTTGAGCAACATTCATCGATGTTGTGCTAGGGGATTTTATAGAAATCACACCATTTTTCGGTGTCCTTCTTTTCCTATGGCTTGGAATGGTTTTCAAGAGACTTCTTGTTACCTAGTAGTCTTTATCATACTTTGGTTGTTTTGGATTTGAAGACCTAAACTCCCATTTGTTTTTTCACTTAAATTTCTTCTCGATTTTAACATTATATTGATAAGCAAAATCGAGTGATGAGATTTCCAAAATATCCATTTCAGTTTGGATGTATCTGTGTAGAGCCCCATGGTATTTCACAACCAAATGTTGTTCGGAGTCTTTGATACTCATCTTGGTGCTCAACTTATGGAAGGTATTGGTGAACTACGAAACTTCTTGGCCCCTCTCTTGCCACAGTGTGGTCCATCTCATATATTGGTCCTCATAGTTTCCAATAGGGTAATACTGTTCCTTTACCGCATCCAAAAACAAATCCCAAGTGGGATTGACCCCATATATTCCAGAATCTTCTATGGAACTTTGCTTCCAGTAATTTCCCCACCATATTTTGACATGGGGGGGAGCTTTAAGGAGTGTGAAGGTGATATTTTCCCTATCCTAAAAATGGTGAACAAAGAAATAACCTTATAGTAGATTTAACCATTTGTCTAGGGCATCTGCATCTATCTGACCTTCAAATACGGGAATATAAAAATTAACATGTACCTTGGAAGAAGAGGTGTTTCCAAAGTGGTTGCTTTATGAAGATGCACTTGTTTCTATCGGCAGGAATTGAAGGTTGTCGGAAAAATTCTCCATCATTTCATCCCTCAGTCGTATGAGAGCTTGCTCAAACAACAGATTGATAGAATCGTCTACTCTGTCATTTTTATTTTCTTCCACCATGGAGGGTTTATTGGGTTTACGAGAGAGATTGTCTTCAATAGATACAAGATCTAAACCCAACTTTCTATACTCAGACTGTTGTATCATGTTGTCATTGATGCCAATGGTTTGATTGATTGATGTCAAGTGATTGATTGATGTCAAAGGATTGATTGATTGATGATTGATGTAAT
>JASDQU010107761.1:470-10507 GCA_032191745.1 Picea mariana
CATTCCCAAATGGATGACAGTTGTTGATATGATTTACTTGGTGCATCCTTATCGTTGAAAATTCACCTATCTGTTCCCACCATCTGAGCTCAAAATTTTCAATTCTGGATTGTCGCATCGTGCGCACGAGAATTTCCTGTACATAGAAAAGACTTGGTAGACCTGTGGTGAGCTCAATCAATGGTGCACATGATGACAAGCATTTCGAACCAAATCCAACATATATTTCATCCTTTCAAGAAAAATAGAAAATAAACTCATGAATACTCAAACATGGAGTAAGCAAACAAGAACCAAGTCACTCATTAATGGGAAAATGACTTAACCGACCAGAAAAAGGAAAAAGTTGATGAAAGCATATGGAAAAGAGAGGAAAGGTAGGGGGTGCAGACCTAGGTTACAAAAACAATATTGGTTGTCCAATCACTGCCCTCTAGAGGAAGGGTGTAATATCCCTTGGCCAAACCCAATTGTAAATGTAATATAAGTGTACTTAAGCTGGTGAGATGTTTTGAAATCATTTTGTAATGCACTTCCCATGGCATAGTGTGCACATGAACTGCGTAGTAAAATAATGTAGGGTGTACATTCTCGGATACCGCGTGCAGTAACTAAAGTGAACACAGTATGGAGGACAATGAGCCTCATGTATATGATATGTGTTATAGGATGGTGAGCCAGTTATTATAAGTTGGGATGCTTATGTTTTGGTATTAGGCTGGAACGCCTAATGCGTCTATTTTGTACATCTCTCATGATTAATATAAAATACATCATTGTGCACAGACTGACCATGATAAAAGAGATGGGGGACTGAACTTCACCAGTTAGGGAAAGGGAGGGCCAAAAGTTAAGGGAAAGGGCTAAGCTAGAGAGATTAAGCGAAAAAGGAATATAAACATAAAGTATGGATAATTATTTTATCCTAAGTTCTCAAGTTGGAGACAAGTGGACCAAAGTAACTCCCGATATGACAAGTGTCAAGTTGGGGACATGTATTCATATCATGGGGAATTAGCTCATTTGGTCACTTTTTCATGGGGATTTCTTACCAGCAACTTGACCATCATTCTCACAATCACTTTCATGATCAATTTTCACGGTGATTCCTTCCTTCACTCAATTATCCAGTCAATGATTCCATGACCATTTTCACTCACGCAATCAGTTATCCTTGAGACATCCATTTCACCATATATGAGCCTATTTCCATAACATTTTCCAGTTGGTGTACCTGGTTAGCTTGGACTGGGATTGAAGAAGTGGGTTGTCAGGCCCACGAGAAATTCTCCGAGTGAGAGAATTGTTGGGGATTGATTCCCAAAGGTGCTAAACTGTAGCTACAATGCTCTGAGACTTCTGGTCCGGCCTGTTGCTGAAGCCCTGGAAGAAAAGTGGGGCATCCGAGGGACTGTTGAGCAGAGAAGGAGCACACTTGCTTGGGTGGGACAGGCATGTGGGGAATGAGAGGATGTAGGTTGTTAGTTGAGTGAGCACCTGAGATAGAGTATTTCTTGTTGTCTAGGAGCCTTAGCCTGGTTAGGAACCCTTTACCTGGGTGAAGTTCAGTCCCAACTTGGGGGTGACTGACTATTAAGAGTGATGAACAATGTAGTCTAAGGATGGGAGGTTCGTGGACAGTCTGTATGCAGTTTGTGACAATATTTCCAAGATAGGTACCAATTGTATGTTAAAATTGTATGCTGCATTGTTATTTACATGCTTATGTTAYGGTTTATCATATATGTGACTATAATTGCCTATATGTTTATGGGTATTTTTCTATATATGTTGCATATCTATGGTTACTTTTATTCCAGTATGAAATCATAAATTAGAGAATGTGATTGTTTTTTTATGCTTATATGTAAATCTTCCACAAGAGTGTTGTATGTATATGTTTAAGTTGCATGCAATTTGAAGAGAAAATTTATGTGGCATAGCTCAGTTGATTACTGGGTATGTTACCGTATGTTCCACAGTAAGAGAATGAAAGCRTTCCCTAGAGTAGCATGGMCCAACCTATTTAAGGTTGGGGATGTTACCAATTGGTGTCAGAGCATCAGATATTGCTTTGGAGTGGAATTTCCTAGACTGTGGGTGGCCGGGGGACGTTAGAAATTGGTATCAGAGATTCGGTTTCAACATTGAGCCTGGATGGGCTAGAATGGTTCAAATGAAGCGAATATTCACAGAAGAGTAATTTCGAAGTGACCAAAATTCAAGTCACGGAGCATCCATTGAAAATATTGGCGTGCTGGTGCGTGTGGTAAATTTTGGCCCTGCGCGGAAAACATTGGTGTGCAAGTGTGCGTGGTAAATTGTGGCGCCCCGCGGTTGAATTTAGCCTTATGTGGTGATCACACACATAGTAATGTGCACATGGGGTGTGTAAGTATTTCATAACACAGAGGAGTTTTGTTGGTACATGCATAGTATGAGTATAAGTTGTCTCGCGACAGTGTATTCAATGGTGCATGCAGATTATTGTGCACGATGGAACCTATTGAACTTTGGCATGGTGCAATGCATAGGGTGAAATGCATATGGAGTATTAGTGTGCGATATCAAAACTGTTTACAGTGGATATTGGCACACAATGCAAAAGTAGTGCACACAAGTTGTCGGACCGATGGAGAAGAAATGCATAGTGAATATAGGTGCATGGAAATGCATTTTTCCTTGTGGTATTTCTATGGACATTAAATATAAATGTACAGGTCGAAGTTTAGTGCGCACGAATTCATTTGGAAGGTGATGAGTCTGAGTTTAATTTGCATAATATTAGAAGAAAAAGAAACACACAACCACATCGAAGCATTAATTAAAAGGAATTCCGAGTTTTTCCTCCAATTCAGACAGATGGAAGTGAAATATAAGCTTACAGGAAAAGCATAAAATAAAATAAAACGAGACTCATAACACCACCAGATAGAATTTTGTAATAAATAGTCCAAAATCCACTTCTGTCTTTATATAATCATATTAATCCCAAAATTACAAAAAGGGGAATGATAGCAATTATMTTGTTGTAAAAGGGTCATTTAAGAACATGCCTATCATCTCTAGTGCTCCTTACATCTATACCATCTATTCAAAATTCGTTGAAACATACTTAATTTTAGTTGAAGACTCACTTTAGCTTAGCGATATCCTCCTTTAAAGAATCTAACAAGACCAGTTGATTCTCTCCAACACTTTCGACCTTTTCAACCGTGGATTCCTCCTTCTTCTGTTGCTTGCTCCTTTTCTTCTTAGTGGCTAGCCTGTTGATGACTAAATCCTTCATAGTGGGATTCAAACTGATTTCCAACCGAAATTCTATAGCCGGATCTGTGTGGAATTTAGTCGCTAGAATGTGTGCAAGGACCCTTTCCTCCTTATTTGCAGGAAAGTCTAGCATGTTGCCCGAATAACCAGTCTCACTAGATTTAGCCTTGTCCATTTATCTCAGTTTGTGGATACCGAAATGCTTTTACAAAGAGAAGAAATTCGAGCAATTCGGATATTATTTCATTTATGGATAAGAAAATACCTTCATACTTGAGGATTGGTAGTTATAGAATTCTAATTCTGAAGCGTAGATGGACTACGTACGAGAGCATTGGGTTTCCATGCTTGGCTAATTCATTTCAAAWGATTAACTTTCAATTTCATTACATGGGAAATTCATCTTAAGTCACATGGTTGTGAAGTACCGAACAAGTGAAACARGGTGATCTAACTAACCAACGCCCACTCCACGAGTGGTGGATTTGACATGTTGAAGCACGTGATACTGCGTCTTGGCAAAAGTGGTTTCGGAAAACCACCTTCTTGCACAGATGTATCTATGCAAGAACCACACGTCTATGTTCTCAAGACTTGGGTCCTATCTAGGATTGTCATGGTGATAACAGCAGGAAATCGGGAGAGATAATTTTGATATTTATATTGAACCAAAATGGTTCATATTTCTCATGAATTGTTGAATTGTTAGCCTGATAAGTTTCGATGGATGGACGTTTTTCAAAATTAACAAAAAMTAGATTAGTTTAGACCAGTGCGAAGTCCATAGGAATGGAAGAAGCACAAGGGAATTATAGTCAGCAAGATGAGGGTAGAGGGGTGAATGTCCATTTAGGCATTGAAGGAATGAACTCCAATGGACATGGAGAAGAAAGGAATGAGAACATGAATATGGCTGAGACCATAAAGAATTTGCAGAAGGATGTCCAAATCCATAAAGATGATGATGAAAGTCTTATGAGAGCCAAAGAGCAACAAGATGAATTCAACATGAAGTTATTGGAGCGATTGAACAAAACAGAAAAGAAATTGGTTAAGGAGAGTGTGTTAAGGTCCTAACCCACACATAGGTAGATCAATGTATTCGGATGTAATAAAGGTCAATATTAATAAGGCCTGTCAATAAAATAGAATAAGGAGGATGTAAGAAGACCTAATAGAAGCTTCTGCTTCTAGAAGGATCTTCCTCTAGATGCTTCTCTTAATAGAAATATTTAGTATAAATAAGGGTCGAGGGTATGAAAACCCTATATTGGATATTATTGTAACAAAGCGCTGCTCGATTGGAGGTTTCCCCCTCGAAGAGGCCTGTGAACATTTCTTTCTGAATCAAAGTGTTATTTCTATTGCTATTCTTATATCATTTATGTGTTATTGTGAAGATTATGTTGGATATTTTACTATTATTCTTCCATTTCTAGCATTATATTTATGTTCTGCATATTTTATATATCCGGTATCTTGTAAGTGGTATCAGAGCACTTTTCTTGGTAGAAATTGTGGGTATTTTTTTTTCAGGGTAGAGACGTATTCTATTGTCTTTAAGCCACAAAGATCTGTCATTACGTGCATAAAACTACGGTTGAGGGATTCATACATGCAGGAAATACAAGTGGTTCTTAAACACACATCTTTTGGCCACCCTTGTAACCCCTGTTGGCACCCCTTCGAGTGGTAGCGCATCAGACAACACCTGTGTATGGATCGGCCTAGATTTTCTGAAGCCCTCTTTAGATAAACCTATCGGCCATCAAACTGCTATAGTGTCACTGAGAACATCACTCAGGAAGATACTCTCTAGTACCTAGGTAGTTGGGTGGTACGGCTAAGGGTACGGTCTATCCTCCTTAGTTAGTGCTCTGAGATATTGGGCTGAGTACTACTGTTGGACCCCGCAAGTATATCAAAGAGCTATAGCATAGGGAAAAACCTTGTCTGTAGAACCCTTGAATACCTAACCCTTGGGGAACATAAACATAAACATAAACAAATTAAACTGGTGAGATCTATTACCGCGCATCTGTGTTCGGGTTTCCAAGTGAATACACATTTCTTTCTGGTTAAGAATTTGGGGATTTCAGCACTGCAACATTCTTCAGACCAAAGTATAACCTCGCAGCTGTAAATTTTTTCACCATTATTTGAGACCTATTCCATTAGATTCATCTCTTCTCCCTTATCACATTCATCCATATCATTTTTCTGCAAAAATTTCTGACCCTGCTCGCTCCCTTTTCAGTTCACCCATCCTCATGGCCCATACCCATAGCCAAGAAATAGAGTCTCACTTCAACACCTTGCAATCTAGTTTCCTCGAGACCCAACAAGAAGTGAAAAAACTCAGTGCTACTATTGCCTCCCATGATGCATCCATCAATACCACCATAAATGCATCCGTAAATGTAGCTGTGCAGTCCACAATGGTGGAATTCAAACACGAACTGACCACCTAGCTTGAATCTGTCTTTGCCTCACTCTGCACCAAACTCAAGATCCCTACCGATGACTCTTTTCCTGATGCACATACAAAGACTGAAGGTGAAACTTCTTCCCATTCCTTTCAACCCCATCACTTTCAACAGGACATATGCCTTCCGCGGGTGGATGTAACCAAATTTGATGGCTCAGACCCCACTGGTTGGGTCACCCAAATGGAACATTATTTCTCTCTCTAAAACATTACAGATGACTTGGCCAAACTCCGGTATGGTGTTCTCCATCTAGATCAATAATGCTGGCAATGGTGGCAATGGAGAAAAACTTCTCGTCAAGGGTATATTGCTTGGACCCAATTTGTGACTGAGGTTTATGAATGCTTTGACATTGACACCAACCATTTGGGCCGTTTGACAAAATTGAAGCAATCAGGCACAGTAGAAGACTTCATAGCTACATTTGAGCATATGTCTTTTCGAACAGACGGCATGACTGATGCTTTCTTTTGAGAGTGTTTTATCAGTGGCCTCAAGGAGGAGATTCGGGCCCATGTCCTCATGGCTTTACCTACGACTTGGGTGGAGGCTACTAAAAAAGATAAAGAAGCACAACAAATTGTTTCTTCTCAAAACCGTAAGCCTTCCTTTATCCCTCGCCCTAAACCAGTAAACCCCACTACTACCTCCACCCCATTAAATATCCAAAAATTGACCAGGGCTGAAATGGTTGAATGCTAACTCAAAGGCCTTTGTTATAATTGTAATGACAAATATTTCTCAGGCCACAAATGTAAGAAACAAAATCTTTTTATGGCCATCTCTGAGGATATTTCAGAAGAGGACGTTGACACTCCCCTTGTGCCTGAGTCACCAGAAATCAATGACATAAACCCTCCGTCTGACCCTTCCGTAGTGGAAACGATCATTTCCCTCAATGCTCTCACCAGCTTCTCTGCCCCCCAAACCCTCAAGTTATTCGGTTACATCAAGCACCGAAAGGTCATCATTCTAGTTGATAGTGGCAGCACCCACAATTTTATTCATCGCCGCATTGCCCAAGAAACCCATTGCTACATCCATGCTGTCAACAATTTCCAAATCATGATTGCCAATGGTGGTTCTATGAAATGTGGCGGGCACTGTGAAAATGTGCATCTCCAAATCGGTGACTACCACCTAAAATCCCATATGTTTGCTATTGACATGGGTAGTTGTGACATTGTGTTGGGTACAGACTGGCTAAGGACTTTGGGTCCCATTCTCATGGATTTTCATAACTTAACGATGCAATTCGACCAAGGAGGCCACCAATATAAATTCCAAGGCATAATTGTTGGTTCACCTGAGGTCATCAGTTCTCATTGCATGGAAAAACTGCTCAAAAAAGGTCATTCTGGTGTCATTGCCCAACTCTAGGCCATACAAGCCACATAGACACCACCAGTGCCCCAAGACCTCCAAGCCCTCCTTTCTAAACATCAAAAGGTATTTTACACCCCCAAAGGACTCCCTCCTTCCTACGGTGTCCATGATCATTCCATTCCCCTTGTCCCGGGAAGCCTTCCCCCCAATATACGTCCATATCGCCACCCCTTTTCACAAAAAAATGAAATTGAAGAAATGGTCCAGGAACTTCTTATTGATGGCATCATCCATCCTAGTACGAGCCCTTACTCCTCTCCAGTCATCATGGTACTAAAAAAAGAAGGGCCTTGGAGAATGTGTCCTGACTTCTGTGCTCTCAACAAATTGACCATCAAAGACAAATTTCCCATTCATGTCATTGATGACCTCTTGGATGAATTGAGTGGCACCCAATTCTTTACCAAACTTGATCTTCGCTCGGGCTATCACCAGATACATATGAAAGAGGCTGACATTCCCAAGACCACCTTTTGCACTCATGAGGGCCACTATGAGTTTTTGGTCATGCCCTTTGGTTTCTGTAATGCCCCCTCCACCTTCCAGAGCCTCATGAACAATGTCTTCTGCCCTTTTCTTCGTCATTTTGTCTTAGTTTTCTTTGATTATATCCTCATCTATAGAAAAACCTAGACAGACCATCTTACTCATGTGGATCAAGTTCTCCGCGTACTCTCTCAGCACCAACTTTTCCTGAAACAGTCCAAATGTGCTTTTGGTGCCTCAGAAGTCAAATACTTGGGTCATCTGGTGGGAAAGGATGGCATTAGGGTGGACCTGAAAAATATTGAAGCTATGCAAGACTGTCCACACCCAAAGACTCTCAAAAGTTTGCATGGATTTTTGGGCCTCACAGGGTATTATCGCAAGTTTGTTAAGAACTATGGAAAGATTGCAGCACCTCTCACGACTCTCCTAAAAAAGAACTCTTTCACTTGGACTCCAGCGTCTACTCAAGCTTTTCAAGCCTTGAAGATGGCCATGTGCACCACTCTGGTTCTATCCCTTCCTGACTTCACAAAGACCTTTGCGTTGGAATTTGACACCTCAGGGAAAGGAATCGATGCTGTCCTTATGCAAGAGGGTCGACCTTTGGCCTTCACTAGCAAGCAACTGTCTGAAAGGAATCTGGGCAAACCCATTTATGAAAAGGAAATGTTGGTGATTATGCATGCTGTTGAGTTGTGGCATCCTTATCTCTTGCGGAAATGCTTCCAAATTAAGATTGACCATCAAAGCCTCAAGTATTTTCTGGAATAATGCATTTCCTCCTAGGAACAAAAAAAATGGGTGACTAAGCTCTTTGGATATGATTATGAGATCATTTACAAGAAGGGAAAAGACAATGTCATGGCATATGCACTATCCCAGAAATATGAAGATGAAGGATCCCTTTTTTCTCTTTCCTTCATTGTACCCGATTAGCTCCAAGCTGTGCACCAGGAATGGCTTCAAGATCCCAAAAGCTCGCATCTGATCCAGCAACTACAGAACAAGGCTCTGGCTCCCCTAGGGTACTCCTGGCTCCAGGATGATATTCGATACAAAGGCTTCTTGTATTTAAGTAAACAATCCAAGATCAAATCCACAGTGCTTTCTGGGTTTCATGCTACACCCATAGCAGGGCACTTAAGGTTCACCAAAACATATGATCGAGTCAAACATTCTTTTTTTCTGGGATGGTATGAAACAGGACATATGTAATTTTGTCGTTGAATGTGAGTTGTGTTAATGCAACAAGGGAGAAAGAGTCAAATATCTAGGCACCCTCCAACTGCTTTCGATTCCCCCTGCTATTTGGAAGGATATCTCTATGGACTTTATTACAGGCTTACCCAAATTAGGGAATAAATCAGTCATAATGGTGGTGGTGTATCGCCTTTCCAAGTATGCTCACTTTTGCACTTTTCACCACCCATTTACTACATCCATAGTGGCTCAAATTTTCATGGACCAGGCCTTCAAGCTTCATGGCATGCCGCACTCTATTGTTTCCAATCTGTTATCACTCCAAGAAACCCTTTGTGGTTGCAGACCAAAGGTGCTTGGTAACTTAAGAAATGAATGTTTTTGTATTTTGTAAAGGTGGATCAATGGGACAACTCAATACAGCTTATAGCATTCAAACATGAAAATGATAAACAAATAGACAGTGCTCTCAAAGATTGATTAATCAGCAGGTAGCTTTAAAGTGGGTGGAGAACAAATTGTAACTAAACCAGTGCAAAGCAGGGTCTAAGAGACAATCAAAGAATTATTATCAGACTATGAGCTAAACAATGGGATGACAGCCATTCAAAGCTTGACAACACAGATAATAATGCAGAAGAAGGATGGAAAACTGATAATCAAAATCGAAAGGAACCTGTGATCTGTATTAACATAGAAAGTCTGAGTACAATAGCCAATTACTCTATCCAAAATCGAACCCTTTTCTCTGCAAATGTTCCTGGCTTTATAGATTTTACATACAGTTTACAGATCCTAGAAAACTGGATCTGTTATACTAAAAATAGAAAGTCAAATTACATTTACAAAAAGATAGGGATAACACTCAAAAAGGAGGATAATCTCTATGATCTGGTCCTTAAAATCTGTTGACTGTTGATGACATGGAGATTAGCCTTCCAAGGCTTCTTCAACCTGTTCTTCCAAAGATAAATTCGAGTTGTTGATGTGTAGCCAAAAACCCCTGAAATTTCTCCTATGAAAAAATTCCAAATGTGGTTAAAACTCTTCTTCTTACCTTATCTCTTGTAAATAGTCTTTAAATCTGACTTGATAATTCAATATCTGACTATTCAAAGAAGTTTCATCTCATTATGCTTCAAAAATTCCTGATCTGGGCGAAATTTCAAAAATTCTGGTTAAAACAGGCTTTCGGTGGTTGAC
>JASDQU010107761.1:10607-24505 GCA_032191745.1 Picea mariana
AGCCTGGTTATTTCCAGGACTCAAACTAATTAAAAGGTTTTCTAAAATTTAGTTTAGAATTTATTTCATGATTTTCTTATACTTGGAATAAACCAGGAATAGAGAGTAATAACATAATAATGATAACAACATAATAATATCAATAGAAACAACAAAATAATGATAACAACAACAAAATAATGATAAAAACAACATATACACATCTGCACCTGCAGGTTGGTTTATCTAGTTGCTTTTCTATCTAATCTTGTTCTTCCTCTTGCCTAGACTAAATATTAACCTCCCAACCAACTAGGAACATCCTCTCCAGATCTCTAGCTCCAGGAATCCTTGTGTTCCTAGCCCTTGAGCCAAAAATTCCTAGCAACATCAGTGCCCTGTGAGAGTTCCCCAAAAATAATTCTTCCAATTTCCTCATCCTCCTCTATCTTTTAGAAATTCAGAAATCCTCAAACAGAAATGAGATCCTCTTCCAAGTCCTCCCCTTCTTCCTTATCCTCCTCTCTCAAATCCCCCTCATTAGTTCCCAGCAACCTTATCCCCCCATTAATTCCCCAATAGCCTTATCCCCCCCTTGATTCCCCAATAGCCTTATCCCCTCCATTAATTACTTCACCCACCTTTTAATAATAAAATAATAAAAGACTCATTAATATATTTTATTAATTAATTAAATTTAAATTGAAAAATATGATAAAATTAATCAATTTGGATTGTTACAAGATTTTTTTTGATTCACATTTTGTTTACGCGACGTTCCCTTCAAGACGCACCTCCGTGCTCCAAGGGTACCACTTGCCTTTGACTAGTTTGGAAGTTTGTAATATGCCTTGAGTTAACAAAGCACTCAATCGAACTTGTGAGAGACTATGGGTTGTCTAAGGAATAAGGATTTTGCATTATTGCTTGCATCATGGACCTCTCAAAATAGGTAATCATTAACCTACAATTCAGGTTACGATAAGAGTGCTAGTAGGATGTGACAAGGACGTTGCCACACCTCTCCCTCATCTGTCTGGTTTCTGTGTATGACCCCTTTACTCCATATGTGAGTCGGATTAGCAAGCATCACCATGCATGCATCCAATGACAAGGAAAATGTCAATGATCCATATACATAATATCCATATTGAAATCATCATATAACACATGCATGTGAATCAAATACTCAAACAAAAATACAAGTCCACTCCATGACTTAAATCTGAAGTCCAAGGAAGTTTGTTGATGCCATCAACATCCTCAAACTGTCATGTATCCTGCACACTTAGGAGAACTCATCAATAATACATGTCGATGCATATGCATCTAGAAGTTAACATATAATCACAACATGAC
Source organism: Picea mariana (assembly GCA_032191745.1). Lineage (NCBI taxonomy): Eukaryota > Viridiplantae > Streptophyta > Pinopsida > Pinales > Pinaceae > Picea > Picea mariana. The sequence continues at coordinate 11,946 of JASDQU010107761.1, forward strand.
ATCATAATATAACTCATAATCATGCAAGAATCATAATGTACCATAACCAGATCACTTGCTCTTAAGTGTCCTCAAGAATAAGTCAGTGTAAAATGTGATAAGTGAAACTGGATGTTACACAAGGCAAACCAAAGACAGAGTTGGTTTCCCTTGCAGACAAATAGGGTGCACTGCAAATGGAGACAAGTCGAACACACCAAAGAAGTTGGATAGAACTTGGTTAGAGGAAAATGAGTTTGTTGTAGGTAGCCTCATTTGGAACCTACACTTGGCATGATGGATGAAAAAGTTGGCTTAGAAGGCTTTACGATTTTTGTTCCTAGAATTATATGGATCAATGGAGTTGGGAGGTCCACACTTGGGGGTTGTAAAAAATGGTTGAGGTGCCTTCAGGCACAAGTTGTCCTAGACCAAAAATGTGGGTCACACTCATCGAGAATACTCCCTTAGGCACGCATCCATTAGAAAAATATCTTTCAAACACCTTGGGTGAACTTGGGCTCTATTAGGCATAATCAGTTGGACTTGGGAAGATCAAACACAATCGTGCAAACTTGGATGAGTTGGGCACACTTGGGATGACATAGACGAGTAGATGGAGTTGACTTCGAATGACTTGAGATGGATTGGACATGTTGGCCCACTTAGGTTAGTTAGGCACACCTAGGAATGGTCAAATGGAACAATTGGGAATACAAGATGACCTACACCATCTTGGGATGACTTGGGTGAGCTTGGGATGACCTCAATGGACCTGACACATTTTAGAACAACTCAACAAAATGATGGGTGGGAAAGTAACTAGAGAAGAGMAAGTCAACTCATCAACACTTGGGTCCACCTTGGAATGGAATGGAATTTGCAAGGCAAAGAGAGCTCATATAAATAGTTGGATGCCTCAAAGTGTTAAAGCAAATTCATTCAAGCAAGGAKTTGCAAGCAAGATTCATCAAGAGGTCTACGGTATCCAAGTTCAAGGTTATGCAATCCAAGTCAAATTGCATTAGTTAAGTGACAAGGAGACATAAACATGACTTACAAGAGGCAAGATTATGATTGATTCAGAGATTGGTTTGTACAAGGTTGTTGGGAAGTTCTAGGAAAACATTGTTTGCTATAGTTTCTTTGTACATCTGTAATTGAGGCACAAGTAGATGGTGATACAAGAGCATCATATAACACCAAAGACACGTGCCTAACCAAAGAAGACAGCTGGAAAAGTGCCAACACAGATTTTGAAGTGTTTTGAAGATTAATGAATGAACATTAATGTAATAGATAGGAAGAACGTGCAGTTGCATTTATAACTGCAGATCTAAATAGATTTTAGAGTGTGTGTTCCTATCCTCCATATGTAATAGACATTTATGATTGTTTAATACAAGTAGGTAGATATGAATGATAAATTAGATAGTTTTAGGAGCATAGGAGGAAGGAGAGAAAATGAATGATAGACACACTCAACCTTTGTATCATTGTAAGATAATTCAGAATTCTTAAGTTGTAGAGCTGCATAAGAGAATAGAGGAGAATAGAGAACTTCATGCATTTTTACTGTTGATATTTACCATGTACAAGAGCACTAGAATTAATAAAAGAAATCTTTGATTCCAATCTATGTGTTTGTTATGGTTGCTAGAACCACCTGTTGAATGGTATGTTGCAGGATTGTTTGTATTCTTTGTATGCATTTCTTTCAATGCTATGTACATTTGTAGGTTTTGGAATTTTCAGTTAAATGTTTGAATTTTAGGTAAGGGGAGAACGAGTTTCAATTGTTTCTCTTTCTGAGAACTCTTGCAAAGAGGCAGTAGAGGGTCTGCAAGGAGTGTGTCGACCAGACTCTGAGTTTCATCTCAGAACTCTCAGAAGAGGTTCAGATTTTGTTTGGATGGACATAAGAGCTGTGTAAGGTGTGCAGAAGCCGAGCAAAGTCTTGGATTTTACAAATCTGGGAGGAAGATTGGGAGACTGCTATTGCAAGGAGTGCACAGAGTCAAAGACCTTAAATAACTAGAGGTTATTTCAAAGTTTCCGCAAGGAGTGCATGCAGGGATCCTTGTGGAAACTTGAATTTACAAGCAAATGCTCAAGAGAGATTTAATCTTTGAAGTGATCAAAGGGAACCGAAGGTTGAACTCGTTCTGCAAGAGTCAAGTTCAGGAGGGAGGATGTCAAGTTATTTGGCTAGAAGTCCTTGAGACGTTGAATCAGATGGTGGAATCATTTCAAGAGGAAGTGCCAAAGTCCCAAGAGCCATTGGATCTCATGGAACAACAAAGAGATTAATACTAAGTGACTTTCACACCTTTAAGCTCAGGAGGAATAGTGACCGTCAGATCCAGATCAACAAGGACCGTTGATCTCGCATGTGAATTCACACATCGGAGTTCGGGGAGTGGAGTGACCAATGGTTTGGGTCAAGCATTGTGGATTCCCAGTTGGTGAAATCTTGATACAACAAGAGCCATTGGATCGAGGGAGGCTTGTATCCGTTGATCTTGTCCAAGGTGAAATTTCAGAGTCAGGGGATCATAGAGGAAGAGGAATGGCTGATTGGTTGTTCGCTCAAGTCCTGAAAGCCAAAAGCTAGTGGGTGACAAGTGGCGTATGCTCGTCCCTTTGGAGGAGTCAACCTTCATTGAAATTTTGTGTTTCGGCTATTGCAAGAGTTGCGGTAGTGTACCGAGAACCTCCAACTCACAAAAACTGAAATCATTCGTGGGCCTAATAAAGATTTTAATTAACTCTTAGCGTGGTTTCGGAAAAGATCCTGAGCAAATCTCAGCCTGAGTGCAGGGGGTCTGCGCCAGATGGCCACACTCCATCATTGGACCATGTAACATTCTTATATATATAATAAGGTGTTGGGAACTTGGCTTGGGTGTTGCCTATTCATATGTGTTGTGTCTTATGGATGTTTTATGTGTATTGAACATTGTTGTTCCTTACGTACTATTAATTGGCTAAGTTATGAAATTGGCTAACTATTCTATTGTTGGGATGTTTAAAAGGTTGTAGTTGGACACATGCCTAAATGTTGATTGTTGGATGAACTGAGTGTGTTAGACTTGGTTAGGCATCTAGATTAATGTATCCTAAGGCAAAGTTATGGGAAAACCTTAGATGAAGAGGTGTGTTGTTGTTGTAGTAGGTGTAGGTTGGCCAAGCCACTGTAGTCAAGGAAAGGCAGTGTCACATTACTGCAAGTGCCAAAACGACTTGGACAAACTCAAGTCAAAGAAAAATCTAGGCAGGTTGCAAGTCTATGAAAAAAGGTATTTAATATCCTAAAATTGGTTTCCCCTTTCTATGCAAACAAGCCAAGTTCAATTATTTGTGGATGTAGAGTCCTTATGTGCGTGTAAGGGAAGGTGTTTAATCTCTCAAAGTTAGTTTCCCTTTTTCAAAGTTAGTTTCCAACCATCATCAAAATGAATTAACATAAAAGAAGGCTAAACACCCTCTAATACTCCTAATACAACCATATTGTACAATGTAAAAGTCTTTTTTTTTTTAATTTCATCAATTCCAAATAATTCTAGATAAATTTTGGACAAAAAAAATGTCTATTTTCATTCCTTCCTTTAATTTTGGACAGAGAAAAATAAATAAATTCTTATAACATTTACACTACAACCTTAAGATACAAGTCAAACTTCCTATCATAAAAACAACTTAACATACATCTTATAAGTTAATTATTAAAAAACCTTAACACATATTCAACCAGTCAAATTGATTTCAAAATTAATTTTCAATTATGAACTTAATACATATTTAATAATTCAAAATAATCTAAACGATTTTTAAAATATGAAAAAATTAATATATATCCAATCAATAAAAATAAACATATTTTTAATGATTATTTAATTATATTTTATCTTTCCTTATCCCAAAAAACACAAGTAAAGAAAAAAACATTATTAATCATAAATTAATCATTACACTAAATCATTATAATTCACACCTATTACCTTTTAAAGTCACTTTTAGATGTAAATGGAAGAAATGAATTCAACATTGAGAAATTAATATCATTTTACCATATTTGAAATTAGAGTTTAATTTAAAAAAAATTAAAACAATGGAATGGATTAAAATTTGATGTGATTATATATGTTCAAATCTAGAGGGGGTAGGGTATGTATATCTTTGTAGACTTTAGCAGTCAAATTGTTGTGCGGAGGGGGTCCCTTGTCTCACAAACAAGGGGGTCGCATACACCTATTTGGTGTTTGGCTTGGCTGTGACCTTAAAAAATAGATTATATATTTTTTCTCATGGAAAAAAGCAGTAATTTTATTCATAGTGGAAAAAATTACATAAGTGTATGTCAAAGCATTCTTTTTGCCTGATTGCTTCAAAAAATTGTAAAAAGTGATTACACCCATCCAAAACTTGTCATGTTGATTGTAAGAGGTCCTAGTTTAAATCATGTGTCTACTGTTATAGTCTATTATATAGTCTGCCTCTTTAAAAGAGGGAGAGATATACCAAAACGAACCAAGCTAAGGTTAGCTTGCATACATAAACCAAAAAATGGGTCTAGAGATGGATTAATCAGAGAGTGGACCAAGGTTTGTGAAAATATTTAGAGGAGTTGGTCAAGCTTTCTTCCCATATCTTCTAGTTGCCTTGGGCCAACTCTAGGCTAGCCTTTGAGAGGTTGTCTACTTCTTGATTTTTGATCGTGTAGACATGATAAAAGGAAGTGTGAGTGAAAAAGGAAATGATCATTTTTATGTCCTTTGAGAGTGGCTGAAGAGTGTAAGTGCGCAGTGATTGTCTTCCCGTGATGTATGAAATGACCAAAAGTGAATCACCAAAAATGTTAATATGAGAAATTCCTTTTTCCTTTATCAGGGTATGGAGAAGTTTTACCGCCATGAAGTCATTGAATTTGTTGGTTGTTGTCACAAGGTGGGCATCAAAGTATATTTTTGAGATAGAGTTAAAAAATGTGATATCTCTGACAACGCCTGAAGGGGGGGAGAAGTAGGAAACACCATCGAAGAAAGCCTAGAGCATGGAGGGGTTGATAGAAGGTAGAGTGTGAGGGTGGGGAGGTTTTTGGGGAGGGATTTGAGGGATAGAGTTTAGGGTGGAGAGGGAGGAAAGGGAAATCTAATAAGGGGAGGGGTCAAGATCATAAAAAATGACAAGGTTTTTGGCAAGCCAGGTGCCCCAAGCAATGATAAGGGGGAGATATTTATGGGGGGAGGTGGAAGGGGAGGAGAGCTAGGAGTGAAGGACGTCTTAAATTGAGGCTCCTTCCCATTGGTAATTTGAGCTAAGGTCATCCCTTAATTATGCCTAGACAAATTTTTTGAAGGAACAATGTAAGAACATAATTAGGGAGCTTACTAAGGCTTGTTTGCAAAGGGCACATCAGATTGGGCTAACAAAACTATGCTTTTGAAGGTTCTCCCAGCTGGGGACCTTGTTTGTTAGAAGAAACCACACAAACATTTTTTCTTTTGGGGGACAATTCAATTTCTAGAGGATGGTCCCCCACCAAGGGGAAGGTTCATCAATATGTTCCAAAATGAGCACCTGATATCCATGCTTTAGGGAGTGTATTCCTAAAGGATTGAATGAAAAAATCGATATGTTATATTGATCAGAGAGTTTTAACATTGAATTTGTCATAGAATTGGTATGTTCCTACTAGGAAACCAAATGAGATTCATCTAGGCCTATTTCATCCCAAATTAGCCAGTGAATGGTGCCTTGAGTGTAATCCCTTATAGCAATTTGTTGGAGATGTGTAAATCTTTCATTGTTTAGATCATATAGGAGTGATTCAAAGAGAATGTGTTTTCCTTGACATTTGATCCAAGGGTCCTTGCTAATATGTACATCTACTCCATTAACGATTTTCCATATGAGTCAATTTCCTATCACCGGGAAATACTGAATTGTTTCCTTCCAAATGGCTGATCCATTTTTTGAAGTTTTTGTGGCAGTCTAATCCAATCAATAATAGAGAGAGATGGAAAATATTTCTCTCTTGTTTTGCATGCCTAGAGGCTAGTGTTTTTAACCATGCCACAATTTTGTTTTGTTGTGAGTTATTGGGAAAAGAGATGTATATTATATAGACCCCACCCTCTGAAATATTTAGGAAGATAAATCATTTTCTTAGCAACAAGAACCAATCATTTTTTGTCCTCTTATCCATATCAGAGAAAAAAAAGAGATATCTAGATGATTTTATCAAGAGTTCCCTTAGGGACCCAAGCTAAGGATGTCCAATATATTGGTATGGCCTCAAGAACTGATTTGACTAGGAATAACCTACCTGCTCGAGAGAGCCATATCTTCTGCCATGATAATATCCTTTTTATTTTTATTTTGGTACATATCCATTGCCAATGACATTTACTATAGTTTTTTTCTTTTAAGTTAAACCCAAGGTACTTCATACCCTCCATATTTTTTAAAACTGGCATACCCAGGGCTCTTGATATGTGATGACATTCAATGTCAAATAGTCCCTAAGAGTATAGTGAGAATTTCTCTTTGTTAATTTTCATTCTAGTGGTAGTGCAGAAGGTGTTGAGGATCTCTTTCAAAGTGGAGATGTAAGATATGTTCCCTTTCAAAAAATATTAGGATGCCATCAACAAAGAGTAGATGAGCTTTAGGAAAGGTGGAGCTGATTTTATACCTCTGATCTTGGTCGTCTGTATTTCACTGTGAATGATTCTACTAAGGCTCTCTGCTACCAGGAGGAAGAGTAGTGGTGAGTGGGTACATACTTGATGAATTCCTCATTCAACTTTGTAGAAGGGTGAGGTTGATCCATAATTAGGAGGGAAAAATAGGTCAATGTGATGCAATTCATTACCCAATTGATGAAAGGGTGGCAGAAACCCAAGTGGATCAAAAGAAGCCTGATGAATAGCCAGTTGACATTTTCGAAGGCCTTAGAGAGGTCTACCTTGTAGGTTATGGCTCTATATTTTCATGTGTGGATAGAATGGATACCTTCTTGGGCTATTCTAATATCCTAATAAATTTTTCTTCCTCAGAGAAAGCCAAATGGTTCTCCAGATATGTTCTCACTGAGGATGTCCTTTATTTTGTGTGCTATGATCTTTGTTGTGATTTTATAGATATTSTTGCATAGTGAGATCGGATGGAAATGGTCAAAATTGGTAGGGTTTTCCACMTTTGGTATGAGGTCTATAAAGGTGGTGTTGAAAGGGGCATGCATTTTCCTTGACTTTCTTGAGAATTCGATCAGATTTAAGAGGTCCTTGTCAATGAATTCGAAACATCTTTGGTAAAAATCGATTGAAAATCCATCTGGCCCAKGGCTTTTGTCCTTCTAGAAGCTATGGATGGTAKATTCTAACTCTTCCTTGGTTATTTCTCCCATTAATTTCTGATTGATCTCCGGGGAGATGAATTTGGGGAATAAACTAGCCACTTTTATAATAGTTTCTATGTTGACCTTATAGTCAACTTTGAAAAGGGATTCAAAGTGAGTTTTGCATTTGGTAGAAATGTCCTTAAAGGATGTTTGTTTTGTAATATTCCAAATATAAAATAGTATGCATAACATAAATAATCAGCAAGAAATGACAAATAAACAATGATATAACCATAACTATACCACAATAATACCAGAATAATACCAGAAATAACACTTTGATTACTGAGAGAAATGTTCACTTGCCTCTTCGAGGGGGAAACCTCCAACAGAGAAGAGCTCTATTAAAACAATATCCAAGACAAAACTTCTCATACCCTCTACTCCTTTTTATACTAAATATGTTTATCCAAAAGAACAATCTAGAGGAATATCCTTCTAGAAGCAAAAGCTTCTATTAGGTCTTCTTACATTTGAATTATTCTTCCTTATTGCTAGGCCTTATTAATATTGACCTTTATTACATGGAAATATATTATTATACCTACATGAGCGGTTAGGTCCCTAACATGTCCCCCCCCTTAAAAACAACCTTGTCCTCAAGGCTTGAGATGAGGAAATTGTTGCAGAATGGTAGTTGGTTCCCAAGTGACATCTACTGGAGTTGTATCTTTCCACTAGATTAACACTTCCTTGATGGTGTGMTAATGCATATGATGCTAACGCTAGTCCAAAACTACTTGTGGATGTAGCCAAATGGAGCCTTCTTCGTCCAACTTGGGAAGGTTGGTTTGAGTTTGGCACTTAGTTCCAATCACCTTTTTTAAGCATGAAACATGAAAAACAAGATGGAGCTTAGAATGACTGGGAAATTCTATTTGATAGGCCACCTGTCCCACATGCTTGAGAGCTGTATAAGGACCATAAAATTTGGGCACCAGTTTCTAACAATGGTCATCCTTGAGGGAATTTTTCTTATAAGGATGGAGTCGAAGAAACACCTGATCTCCTTCTACAAATTGACGTTCAGAGAAACCTTGTTAGACTTGTTGCTTCATGTGATTATAGGCCATGACCAAATTCTCTTTGAGGTTACGAAGAATAGCCTCTTGAATTGTAAGCATTTGGTCAACTGCCTAGACCTTCGAGACATCTGACAAGTATGAGAGAGGATTTTGTCCATATACTTCTTCAAAGGGAGTCATGCAGGTAGCTGTATGGCAAGAAGTGTTGTACCACCATTCATCTAGTGGTAACCATTGATCCCACTAATTTCTCCTTTCCTATGCAAAACACCTCAAATATGTTTCCAAACACTTTTTGACAACTTTACTTTGACTATTAGTCTAGCAATGATAAGTTGTGATGAGATGCAGTTGGATTCCTTGTAGCTTGAACAATTCTTTCCAAAAATTGTTGGTGAAAGTTGGGTAGTGACCAGAAACAATAGAATGAGGCATGGCGTGAATCTTGAAGACTTGATCCATGAAAAGTTGAGCCACAATGGAGGTTGTAAATGGGTGTTGAAGAGCACATAAATGAGCATACTTGGAAAGAAAATCAACTACCACCATGATGTATGATTTATTTCCCTATTTAGGTAAGCCTACAATAAAATCCATAAAGATATCCCTCCAAATAGCAGGTGGAATCAGAAGCGGTTGTAGTGTGCCAGGAGATTTGATTGTTTCTCCCTTGTTGCATTGACAAAAATGAAATTCTACCACAAAATTGCAAACACCCTATTTCATACCATCCCAGAAAAAAGAATGTTTGACTCGGTCATAGGTTTTGGTAAACCATGAGTGCCCAATAGTGGGTGTAGCATGAAGCTCAAAAAGTATTGTGGATTTAAGTTTTGATTGTTTACTTAAACACAAGCGACATTTGTATAGAATCTCATCATTTTGCAAAGAGTACCCTAGGAAAATTGGAGAATTGGCCTGCAATTGTTGTATCAGATGAAAAATTTTAGGATCATGTAGCCATTCCTAGCGAACAACTTGGAGCCAATCTGGTACAATGAAGGAGAGAGAAAAAAGGGACCCTTCATCTTCATATTTTCTGAAAAGTGCATGAGCAAGCACATTGTCTTTTCCTTTCTTGTAAATGATCTCATAATCATATCCAAAGAGGTTAGTCACCCATTTTCATTTCTCTGAGGAGGAAAGGTGTTGTTCCAAAAAATACTTGAGGATTTGATGATCTGTCTTAATTTGGAAGCATTTCCCCAATAGATAAGGGTGATAAAGATCCACATCATGCAGAATAACTGACATTTCCTTTATAGATTGATTTGCCCAAATTTTTCTCCGACAGTTGTTTGTTGGTAAAGGCCAAAGGCCAACCCTCTTGCATAAGGACTGCTCCAATTCCTTTCCTGAAAGCATCACATTCCAGGAAAAAGTTATTTGTGACACCTGCAAAGAAATCATGTCAATCACATGTGTAGGATCACTAACATAAAGTCTCAAAATAGATACATGAAAAACATTATGCATATGCCTCAAAGAATCAGGAAAGGCTCATTGATAAGCCACATGTCCTTTCTTTTCCACAACTTTGAAAGGTCCCACAAACCTAGGAGAGAGTTTAGCACCCTTTCCAAACTTGATCAAACTCTTGTGTCATTTCACCCACAAGAAAACTCGGTTGCTAAMTTCATAACAACGGTCAACGCGATGCACATCAACATATTTCTTCTGTCAATATTGMGCTTCTTTAATCCTTTGTCTTATCGATTGCATTTGTTCTTACATTTATTGGATCACTTATGGTTCTACCAAGACCATATCCTCAAGTCAATCCTAGCTCAATGGTGTCTGACACAGTCGGCCATAAAGAAAATCAAACAATGTCATCTTAATGGTATTTTGATAGCTATTGTTGTATGCAAACTCTACTAGTAGCAAGAAATATTCCCAACGTTTATGTTGGTCCATTACATACATACACAACATATCTTCCAAAATTTGGTTCATTCTTTCTRTCTGCCCATCTTTCTYAGGGTGATATGTTCTACTCAAGTTCAATTGTGTTCCCAAATCCTCTTGGAAACTGGTACAAAATCATCCCATAAACACTCATCCTCGATTAGATATGATCCTTCCTGGTACACCATGTAACCTTACAATCTCGTTGAAAAAAACTATATCTATTTATGGCACATAATATTTCATACGTACATGAATAAAATGTGCACTCTTCGTTAGAGTGTCAACTACGACAAAAATCGAGTCATGTCTCCTTGTCTTCAGTGTCTATCCAACTATAAATTCCATCAAAATGACCTCCCATTTCAATTCTGAAATGACGTGTGGATGTAGTAATCCTGCCGGATGTCTATGTTCATATTTCACTTGATGACATTCTAGACATGTTTTCACGTAACTAACTATCTTTCCTTTCAATCCCTTCCAAAAGGATAAAGGCTTAAGGTATTCCTTTATCTTTGTGACTCCCAGATGAGCCATGTACACTGTGCAATGCACTTCACTTAATATAAAACTTCTTAATTCATCGTTAGGCATTACAAAAATCCTGTTGTTATACCTCATCAATCCATCATTGTACAATGTATAACCTTCAAACTTAGATACCATCATGGTATATTGTTCAATATTTTCCTTAACCCATTTGTTCCAATCATCATTTATCTATAACTCTAGAATATTTTCTTGAAGATTCATCTTGAGAGATATTACCGAGAATATGTGTGGTCTCTGACTCAATGCATCTGCCACCTTATTTATCATTCCTTTAATGTAAGTAATCTCAAAATTGTATTCACTAAGTAATTTTGACGAACGCCTTTATCGCACGTTCAAGTCACTCTATGTTTTTATATGTTGTAGTCCATAGTGATCTATCTTTAGTTCATATTTCCATCCAATCAGATATTTTCTCCAAACTCTCAAGGCATATACAATTTCCAATAACTCCAAGTCATGCATTGTGTAGTTATCCTCATTCTTTCTCAATCTCCTTGAAATGTAAGCGATCACTCAACCATCTTTCATCAAAACTCCACATAAACCTTCATTGTATGCGTCTATGCATACCAAGAATTCCTTCTCCATGTCGAGGAATTTTAGTATCGGCATTGTTGTCAACAACTCCTTGAGCCCTTGAAATGCTTCTGTGCATTTCTCGGTCCATAAAAATTTATTGTTTTTCTTCTGCAATTTCGTGATTGGATTTTCTATCTTCGAAAAACCTTCGATGAACCATCGGTAATATCCTACTAATCCCATAAAGCTATGTACTCCTTGTACATTTTTCTGTGCAAGACATTCCATAATAACCTCTACTTTCACTGGATCCATAGTGATACCTTCACTAGATATGATATTCCCTAAGTAATGAATCTTCTATTGGTAAAAAGAACATTTCGACACTTTTCCATATAACTTTTTTCCTTGTAGACACTATAATACCAATATTAAATGTTCGTCATGTTGTTCTTTTGTCTGAGAATAAATTAGTATGTGATCAAAGAATACTTGAACAAAATTTTCCAAGTAGTCGTGGAACACCCCATTCATCAAGGTCATGAATACCCCCAGGGCGTTCATCAGTCCAAACGACAAAAMTATAAACTCATAGTGTCTGAACCTTGTCTTAAATGTGTTCTTAAGGATATATTCCTCCTTGATGCAGGAGAATTATACAAATACAAAGCTGAAGAAAGTGCCTAGCCAAAGGAACAACTAAACGCGTAGATGGGAAAAAGGAGCACATTTTTATGAAAACGTTTTAAATTTTGAAATTTGAAGAATTAATGTAATAGCCAGGAAAAGGCATACTTACATTTATGTCTTGGAGATATGAACAGATCTAGAGAGATTTCTCTCATCTGTCGTATGTATTAGGAATTTAAGTCTGTTAATGTAAAGTAGTTAGATATGAATGTTAGATTAGACAGTTTAGAAGCATAGGAGGGAAAACGGATATAGACACCCTCATTCTTGTATTATTGTAACTCTATGATCATTCAAAATTCATAAGCTGTAGAGTTGTAATAGAGAGAAGTAGAGAAGAACTCATGTACAGGAGCACTTGAGTTAATATATGAAGCTTTGACTCAATTTTCATGGTGTCGTGATGCTTACTCTTTACATTTGTTGAATGGTATGTTTATAGTTGCTTTGTTTCTCTGTATGCATTTGTTTCAATG